>JACEEZ010008037.1:116059-123559 GCA_016584305.1 Chionoecetes opilio
GAGGGATAATGATGATGATGAGATGTGAATATGATGATGACATGGTGATGTGATGATGTAGGATGATGATAAGGTGATGCTAAATGTTGTTTTGATGGTACTTTTGATACTGTAACAATAGAATGCTGATAATGACATAATTAAAGATATTTAGAAAAATGACATAGATAATAATAATAACATAATAGAAGATTTAATAATAATAATAATAATAATAATAATAATAATAAATAATAATAATAACGATAATATAATAATAATAATAAAATTATAATAATAATAAAACAAAAAATAACACCAAACTAAATTATGACCCCCTTTCTCTTGTGTGTGTGTGTGTGTGTGTGTGTGTGGTTGTGGTGTGTGGGTGGTGGGTGTGTGGGTGTGTGTGTGTGGTGTGTGTGGGTGTGTGTTTTGGGGTGTGTGTTTTGTGTTTGTGTGTGTGTGGGTGTGTGGGTGTGTGTGTGGGGTGTGTGTGTGTGTGTGTGGGGGGTGTGTGTGTGTGGGTGTGTGTGTGGGTGTGTGTGGGTGTGTGTTGTGTGTGTGTGTGTGTGTGTGTGTGTGTGTGGGTGTGTGGGTGTGTGTGTGTGTGTGTGTGTGTGTGTGTGGGGTGTGGTGTTTTGTGTGTGTGGTGTGTGTGTGTGGGCTACTCACTGACTCCGCAAGGGGAAGAAAAACAAGTTATTCGTGTCTTTCATTGATTTTTCGAAGGCATATGACGTAATGCCAAGACAAAAGTTGTTTATGACTCTGAAGCTTTCTAGGTTGTGGAATGGGATGATGCTTGCAGCTATAGTTGCCATGTACCGCGTCACGGAAAGTATTTTAGGCTGTGCATTGGTCACCTCCCGTCGGAGTAAGGCAAGGTCTGTCCACATCTTGTCTCCTATTTATATTATATGTAGACGATTTGGTAAAAATGATGAGAGAAAATTGTAGTCCTGAGACATTTTATAGGAATGGCTGCACATATTTTTGGTATATGGATGATGCCGTGATACTTGCTACGACCAGGGACAACATGTTAAAGAAGTTTTGTATATTAAAGGAATTTTGTGATGAATATGGAATGAAGATAAATATAGGTAAAACAAAGTTTTTCGTGAAAAACGGTCAAGCAGGGGACGCCGACCCCGCTGCGCGGGACGGGTTAGTGGTGGACCCCTGCAGCAGCTACGTGTATCGGGGGACCCCCTTTCACGTGTGACGGTTCGGTGTCATCTGTGTGAAAATACATGCACAAAACAAGTTATGTCATGTTTTAAAATTTGTTCATTTATTCGAAAAAAAACAATGACATTCCTTTTATTGTAAAACGTCGTTTTTCGATGCTGCCCTTATGTCGTCTTTACTGTATGGCTGTGAGTGGGCGCTGACGTGAAACCTATCATTAAGTTGTACAATTGGGCCATGAAGGAGTTGTTAGGGGTAAGGAGAGCCACTACCAAAATGTATGTTATGCTGAGTTAGGATACCCCTCGCTGCCTGACCTTCTAAGACACAAACAACACAAGTTTTATCATAGTATGTGGTCAGAGAGACGTAACATGAACGATGACCCTTTGTCTTTCGCTCTTAAGTATGTTATGTCTTTAAATACCCCGGTTGGAAAAATTGTGGCCCACATGACACACAATAATGTCCCTCACATGGTCCTCTATGTTGTATAATGTACATAATACAATTGCTAACTCTGAGGCAACAAGATGCAATGTAATAAAACAATTTAAACCCTGAATTTAAAGTACATGACATTTATGAAAAGAAACAAAGTTTAAATTAACGATCTACATAGGATGTCGTTTACACGTTTTCGAGTCTGTGGTCATAGTTAGTAGTGGAAACGGGACGCTGGAACAGGGGCGGACGTGGTCGCCTTCCTCTCGAGGAGCGCCTGTGTGTATGTTGGGTGACATACAAACAGAACAACATGTGGGAGAGGTGTGCCCCCTAACAAACACATTAGAAACCTTTACAGATTTAATACTGTTCATGACGTATTCTCTAATTTCAGTGATGTAATAACATGCAAAATTATTCATGAAGTTTAAATAGTTTACTTAAGAAATGCATATTTCTTTTCCGTTAATAGTTTATTTAATTTTTTTTGTCTTTCATAGGGACGTAGATCAAGGGTGGCTGCTTGTTGAATTTTATGGTTTAGTAGTTTATCGTAGTAATAGTAGTTTTAGTAATTATTTTTGTTGGACTACAGTTTGTTACTCAAAATTGTGGGAATGTTTCATTTTTGGACATGAGTGTTTTGTCTATTTATTAATGATTTATGTGTAATTTATGTATAAAGCTGTGGTCAATAAATATCATCTATCTATCTATCTATCTATCTGTGTGTGGTGTGTGTGTGGTGTGGGGTGTGTGTGTTTTGTTGTGTGTGTGGTGTGGGGGTGTGTGTGGTGTGTGTGTGTGGGGGTGGTGTGGGGGGGGGGGGGGGTGGGGTGTGTGGGTGTGTGTTGTGTGTGGGGGTGTTTTGGGTGTGTGTGGGGGTGTGGGGTGTGGTGGGTGTGTGGGTGTGGGGTGTGGTGTGTGTGTGTGTGTGTGTTGGGGTTGGGGTGTGTGTTTTGTGTGGTTGTGTGTGGGGTGTGTGTGTGTGTGTTGTGTGTGTGTGGGTGTGTGTGTTTTGTGTGTTGTGTGTGTGTGTTGTGTGTGTGTGTGTGTGTGTGTGTGTGTCGCCAATGGAAACGGTGCTAAAAATAAAAAGGAGAAAAGACACAAAAGTTAAAAAAAATGCAGAGGAGAGAGAGAAAAGGGGAAGAAGAGAAAAGGGAAAAAAGGGAAAAAAAAATCAAAGAGAGAGGGGAAAAGGAGAGAGAGAAGGAGAAGAGAGGAAGAGAAAAGAGAGAGAGGGAGAGAGAGAGAGAGAGAGAGAGAGAGAAGAGAAGAGAAGAGAGAGAGAGAGGAAAGAGAAGAGAGAGAGAGAGGTAGCATTTAAATTTCCACACTATTAGTTGAGAAATTTTGGGCAAATTTCACCAAAATTAGGAAAAGTATGTAAAATAATAATAATAAAAATAAAAATAATAATGATGATAATGATAAAAAAAAAATAGTAGATTATACCACAGCATGAATTTCCTCTCTTTTCTTTCCTTCTTTCCCTTTTACTTCCCCTCCCTTCTCTTCCTTCCCCCTTTCCTTTTTCCTTCTCTCTTTTTTTCCCCTCCTTCCCCCTCTTTTCTTCCTCCTTCTCTTTTTCTTCCTTTCTTCCCCCTCTCTTTTTTCCCCTTTTTCTCTTTTTTTTCTTCCTTCTTTTTTTTCTTCCCCCCCTCTCTTTTTTTTTTTTTTCCTTCTCTCTTTTTTTTCCTCCTTCTTTTTTTTCCCTTTTTCCTTTTTTTTTTTTTTTCCCCCTTCTCCTTTTTTTTCTTCCTCCTTCTTCTTTTCTTTCTCCTCTCTTTTTTTTCCCTCCTTCTCTCTTTTTCTTCCCTCCTTTCTTCCCTTTTTTTCCCCCCCCCTTCTTTTCTCTTTCTTCCCCCTTTCCCTCTCGTTTTTTTTCCTTCCTTACTTCCCTCCTTCTCTTCTTCCAACATATTTCCTTTTCCTCCTCCATTTTCTTCTCTTCATCTTCTCTGCCTCCTGCTTTCTTTCTTTCTTCAACTCCTTCCTTTCCTCTTTTCCTCCTTTTTTCTTCCCAGTCTTAGAAGTTTTTTCCTTTTTTTCTTCCTTCTCCGTTTTATTTGTCTTCTCTTATTCTTGTCTCTCTTTCTCTTCCTCTCCTTCCGTCTTCCTTCTCTTCCTTTTTATTTGTCTTCTCTAATTCTTGTTTCTCTTTCTCTCCTTTTTTCTTCCTTCTCTTCCTTTTTATTTGTCTTCTCTTTCTTGTCTCTCTTTCTCTCCTTTCCTTCTGTCTTCCTTCTCTTCCTATTTATTTGTCTTCTCTTATTCTTGTCTCTCTTTCTCCTCCTATTCTTGCCTGTCTTTCTCCTCCTCTCTTTCTCCTCATCTCCTTTCCTATTCTCTTTCTTCCCATCAACGTAAGAAGTGACAGGGTTCAACAAGCCTTGATGAATTTAATTTATAGAAGAAGAGGAGGAGGAAGAGGAGGAGGAGGAGGAGGAGGAGGAGGAGGAGAAGACCACCACCCAGCCTTCCTTACTACATGTCACATGACAGAGAGAGGAGAGAGAGAGAGAGAGAGAGAGAAGAGAAGGAGAGAGAGAGGGAGAGAGAGAGAGAAGAGGAGTAGGCAAAGGGAAAAGAGGAAGGATTTATCAAAAAGAATAAAAAGTTTATCTTTCCCCTTTCTCTACTCCTCTTCCCCTCTCTCTCTCTCCTCTCTCTCTCTCTCTCTCCCTCCTCTCCTCTTTTCCTCTCTCTCCCCCTCTCTCATTCTATACGACTATATAAAAATTGTTGAGAATCTATGGAAGAAGAAATTGAAATGGGAAAGAAAATATATCGGGGCAAAAAATTATGAGGGAAAAGGAGAAATAGATAGTATCAGAGAAGCGAGGGAGGGGAAGAAGGGAAAAAGGGGGGAAAAGGGGAGAAGCATAAAATCAGGGGGGGCAATAATAAGGAAGGGAGATCGAACCCATTTTACCGCTCACACCCCTCGCTGTGTTCATTTCATGCTGCTCTAAAATCCTAAAAGCCTGGAATGCAAAGACAGGATTGCTTGAAAGCTCTCTCTATGATTGGCAGGCGCGTCACAGGCAAAGGGGTTAATGGTAGTGGAATGCTGCCTCACTATTGGGTCTAAAGACATTATAGATAAAAGAAAGTCAATGTGAAAAAACTGTAAAGCCAATCTAAAAAGAAGTTATAAAACCCTATTTTTCATTTTTTTTTCGATATTCACTTTTAAAATTTTCTCATATTTTCATATTCATTATTCCTCTAAAGAAATTATAAATAAAAAAAGTCAATTCGAACAAACCGTAAAGCTAATCTAAAAAAAGAAGTTATAAAGCACTATTTTTTTTTTTTTTGATATAAACCTTTTTAGAATTTTCTCATATTTTCCATATTCATTATTCCTCTAAAGAAATTATAAATAAAAAAAAGTCAATTTGAACAAACCGTAAAGCTAATCTTAAAAAAAAAGTATATAAATTATTATTTTTTTTTTCGATGCTAATTTTTTTTAATTTTCTCACATTTCCATATTCATTATTCCTGTAAAGAAATTATAGATGAAAAAGTCAATTTGAATAAACCGTAAAGCCAATCTTAAAAAATAAAGTTAAAATATTTATTTTTTTTTCGATGCTAATTTTTTTTAATTTTCTCACATTTCCATATTCATTATTCCTGTAAAGAAATTATAGATGAAAAAGTCAATTTGAATAAACCGTAAAGCCAATCTAAAAAATAAAGTTACAAAACCCTCTTTTTCAATTTTTTTTCGATATTCACTTTATATAATTTTCTCACATTTTTCATATTCATAATTCCTCTAACGTTAGAATATTCGCCCTATACCATCAATAACACTATACACCAAGTACAATACCATTTTTAACCTATTTTCAGCGAGAATCCGAATAAAGAAATAGTGTCAGACATTTCCACCAATCAAAACTCACCTTTACTCACTATAGGAAGTTTTTTACCCAATCAAAACACTATATCAATGCACTACCGTCAACAACACTATAGTCGCCACTGCACTTAATCGCCAGGCGCCATATATTACGAATCTTAGCATCACTACATATTTGTATGTGCCACTAAAAACTGGTTCTTAATATAAACTACAGTGCATGTCTCTTCCGTGGCACATACACGTCTGTAGTGATGCTAAAATTCGTAATATATGACGCCTGGCGATATTAGTTAGTGCAGTGGCGACTATAGTGTTATTGACGGTAGTGGAATGCTGCCCGGTAGGTTATATTTCCCCTTTTATTGCAATATAGTGTTTTGTTTGGGGTTTAAAAAGTTTCCCAATGAAAGTAAAGGTGAGTTTTGATTGGTTAAAAAGCTTCCAATAGTAAGTAAAGGTGAGTTTTGATTGGTATAAATTCCTGACACTATTTTTCGATTCACATGTTCACTTAAAATAGGTTATTCAAATATATTGTAATTGGAGAAAATGATATGACAAAGAAAAAAATAGTAATGAAAGTGAGAATAGTAGACAGAAGGTGATGATGACAAATGAAGATGATGGTGAAGATGACAGAAAGGTTAAAATAGGTTAAAAATGTATTGTACTTGAAGAAAATGATATAACTAAGAAAAAAAAGGGTCCAGAAAGTGCTGATAATAGGTAAAGGTGACAAGAGGTTTAGAACAATGTTGAGGTAAACAAGAGGCTTACTAAAAAGTTTCCAAAATACTAAAGTCGAGAAAAATTGAGTTTATAAATTAATTATTAAGTTATGTTTCGAAAAGAGGGATAAGAAGGAGGAGGAGGAGGAGGGGAAGGGGGAAAGGGGGGAGGAGGGGAGGAAAGGGGGGGGGGAGGAAGGGGGGAAAGGGGGGGAGGAGGAGGGGAGGAGGAGGAGGAGGAGGGGGAAGGGGGGGGGGGAGGAGGAGGAGGAGGAAGTGATGATGATGGTAGATGAGGATAAAGAAGGGAAGAAGAGATAGAGAGGGAAGAGAAGGTAGAAGAAGAGGATGAGATGGAAGAGGAGGACGATAAAGAGAGAAAAAAAAGGAAAAGAGGAGAAGGAGAAGGCAATGAAGGAAGAGGAAGAGATAAAGGGACTAATGCGAAACTAATAATAATAATAAGAATACAAAGAGGAAGAAAAATAGGAAAAGGAGAAGTTATATGATAGAAAAATACAGAACACACATGAAAAAGGAGGGGAAAACAGGGATAAATAGAAAGAAAAAGAAAGAGGGAACTGAAAAGAACATTAAAATTAGGAAATAATGAAAACGTGAGCAAATTCGATGAAAGAAATTGATGCATAGAAGAAAGCAAAATAAAAAGAGAAAAAAAAGAGGAAATTTAGGCAAAAGCAAAAAAAAAAAAAAAAAAGAAACAGGAATACAAAGAAAAAAAAACAAACTAAATAAGAATATAAGTAAAAAAAAAAAATTCAAAAAATCAAAAAATCAAATGTTTAAAAAAAGTTATATCTCACCTTGTACATTATGTTCTTGTTGTTTTAATAGTTTTTGTTGTTTTTGTTCTAGCGTTGCCGTTGTTATTTTCTTAAAGTGCTTCATAGTAAAAAAAAAAAAGAAAAAAAACCCAACTATGGATTGCACAACTTCAGCTCATTCTCTCCTCTTCTTCTGCTTCTTCTTCTTCTTCTTCTATCTCTTCTTCCTCCTCCTCCTCCTCCTCCAGCTCCCTTTCCTTCTCTTCTTTGCCTCTATCACAGTTTTATCTATTAAGTTTCTGTCTCGATTTCTCTTCTAGTCGTTTTTGTTTTCTATTTTTCGTCTGTTTTTATATTCTTTCGTCTTCTCGTTTATTTACTTTTTCCTGTTTACTTCAATTATTTCCTTTTCAGTGTTTTTTTCATATAATTTTACTTATTTTCTCTCTCTTTATATTTTCTTTCTTTCTTTTTTCTTTTTATG
>JACEEZ010008037.1:128559-131059 GCA_016584305.1 Chionoecetes opilio
CTCCTCATCCACCGCTCTCTTCATCTTCTTTCTCGCGCTCTCTCTCTCCATCGCTCTCTTCTGCTCTTCTCTCTCTCTCTCTCTCTCTCTCTCTCTCTCTCTCTCTCTCTCTCTCTCTCTCTGCAGCACATTATACAAGAAGGTTAAGATCGCAATATTATCCTCATCATAATCTTAATAATTATGATATCTATATTGATATTACTCTTGTTTATAAATATGATAATAATAAGTTATCATTATTTACCATATCATTATTTCTGTTATTATTGTAGAGGATCGAAGACCCTTATAGAAGAGAAGTAGAAGAGGGTTACAGACAGCCACACACACACACACACACACACACAGACACACACACACACACACAACACACACAGCACACACACACACACACACAGACACAGACACAGACACACACACACACACACACACACACACACACACACACACACACACACACACACACACACACACACACACACACACACACACACACACATGTAAGGTACATAAATGAGGAATGGGAGGAGAGGAAAGGGAGGAATGAGCAGATAAAAGAATGATTAGAAAGATAAGGAAAAGGGGAGGAAGAGATAAGGAAGAGAAGGAAAAGGAGGATAAAGGATAAGAAGGAGAGGGATAAAGAAGAAGGAAAAGAGGGAGGATAAGGAAGAAGGAAAAGAGGGAAGAGAAGGAAGAGGAAAAGAGAAGGAAGGTGGTGGTGGTCGTGGCAAAGGAGAAGTTTTAGCAACATAATTAGTGAGGGTAGAGAGAGAGAGAGAGAGGAGAGAGAGAGAAGAGAGAGAGAGAGAGAGAGAGAGAGAGAGAGAGAGAGAGAGGGTCAGTGAGAGAGAGAGAGGGTCAGTGAGTTTTTATCTGTACCATCAGCTGAAACCCCCCACCCACACACACACACACACACCACCACACACACACNATACCTTGAAAGTTACCAGATACTTAAAATTAATACATGAAAAAAGGACATATCGTAGAGAAAAACGCTGACATACAACTGTTTTTTATCTCACTGGTAACTCAAAACTATTCCTAAAAAGTTACCAGATACTTAACGCATCAAAAAAAAGAGAAGACAGCATATCGTAGAGAGAAAAACTAACATACAACTCTCCCCTAAAGTAAGTAGTAGTAGTAGTAGTAGTAGTAGTAGTAGTAGTAGTAGTAGTAGTAGTAGTAGTAGTAGTAGTAGTAGTAGTAGTAGTAGTAGTAGTAGTAGTAGTAGTAGTAGTAGTAGTAGTAGTAGTAGTAATAGTAGTAGCAATAGTAGTAGTAGTGGTCGTACGAGTAACAGACCACACAAGAGAAAAAATAGATAAGTATATTCATAAACCACAACACCATTACCTTACTCCTCCCTTTCACTCATCTCCCTATAAGTATTTTAAGGGATTTTAAGTATTTATCCTATCATTAAGTATTTATCCTTCCATTAAGTATTCATTCTACCATTAAGTATGTTTACACTACCTTCCCGCCTTTTATAATTCCTTAGCCACAGACTGAATTGCTTATCTTCGCTGGCCATGAAGGAACAACCACCAGGACGCTTTCCTGACACTCTCCGTCCCTCGAGACAGCCCCCGACTCCTTGAGGCCCCCCGACACAGCCCCCGACCCCCCAGAGGCCCCCCGAAGATACGACCCTTCACGACGACCCAGAAATCCGGCGCCTGAGGGGAAGAAAAGGACGAGGAAGAGAAGAAAGCGCAGGAGGAGGAGGAGGAGGAGGAGGAGGAGGAGGAGGAGGAGGAGGAGGAGGAGGAGGAGGAGGAGGAGGAGGAGGAGGAGGAGGAGGAGGAGGAACGGGTGTAATAAGAGTACAAAGACATGAAGGTAAAGAGAACATAAGAGAAGGTGGAGGCAAAGAGAAGATGAAAAGATATATACATGTGGAGAAGAGATAAAAAGAGGAGGGAGACTAAAGAGAAGATGGAACAGTGTTAGATATTCAAACCAAGACACAAACCATGAATTAAAACATCTAAAAATTAGTTATTAGCTAAATACTCAAAGAAATTAATCATCGATTTACATTACCAAACTCATCTTATGGCATTAATATATTTGAGGAGGGAAACTAAAAATAAGATGAAAGAGTGTTAGATATTCAAACCAAGATATAAATAATAAGTAAAATATATAATACGTAAGTACTTAGTCCAATGCTCAAAGAAATAATCCTCGATATATACTACGACTTCATCTTATGGTATTAAGAAAGCTTCCTGATCCATAAATAATAAACCATAGATAACCATAAACCATAAAGAAAACATCTAGAAATAAGTTATTAACCCAATACTCAAAGAAAATAATCATCGATATATACCTCATATTATGGCATTAAAAAACCTTCCAGATCGTAAATGTACCGAGGCAGCAATGTTTTTGGCCCCCAGTGAGTGTTTAGCCAGATTGGGTTCCGCGCCTCGCAAGGAGATAACACGATTACTTCAAAACATTTCCCGGCGAGACT
>JACEEZ010008037.1:136059-138559 GCA_016584305.1 Chionoecetes opilio
TCTCTCTCTCTCTCTGGGAAACTTCATTAATTTTATCCACCCTAACAATACCAAACTATTTAAAGCTAATCATCACCACCACACCACCACAGGAGCCAACCAGTAAACAAGAAGTATTTACAGCCCCGGGGAGGAGGCTACACAGGCTAATTATCATAACACCTGGGAACGTTATGTCATTAGGGGTAATTTGCAGGTGAGATGCATGTATTAGGGCAATTAATGTCGGTGTAACACGCTCAACAGCCATTCATCTTCTAACCCACGACTGTTTTCATGTATATTCAGACTTTTTAATGTGCTTTTTTGTGTGTTTTGTGGATTTACAAAACACACAACTAGTCTATTAATTTTTTTTTGCCAGTGTGGTTTTTTTTTATTTATTATTTTTTCATATTTATCTAGACTGTTTAATGTGTTTTTGTGTGTTTTCTGGATTTATATAACACATAAAAGCCACAAAATTATTAAAGCTTTCTATTTTGTGTATGTAAATGATGACCCGTTAGTATGTCTTTTTTTGTGTGTTTTTTCATATTTATCTAGACTTTTTAACGTGATTTTTTGTGTGTTTTATGGATTTACATGAACACAAAAAACAACAAAACTATTTTTTTTGTGTGTCTGTGCAAATCACAAATTTGTTTGTGTGTCTGTGCTCCTCTTCCCCCCATGAGTGACATTCCCAATCCTCCTCCTCCTCCCCTTCCTACCCATCCTTTTTTACCCATCCTCCTCTTCCTCCCCATCCTCTTCTTCCTCCCCATCCTTCTCTTCTTCCTCCCCATCCTTCTCTTCTTCCTCCCCATCCTTCTCTTCTTCCTCCCCATCCTTCTCTTCTTCCTCCCCATCCTTCTCTTCTTCCTCCCCATCCTTCTCTTCTTCCTCCCCATCCTTCTCTTCTTCCTCCCCATCCTTCTCTTCTTCCTCCTCATCTTCTTCTTCCTCCCCATCCTTCTCTTCTTCCTCCCCATCCTTCTCTTCTTCCTCCCCATCCTTCTCTTCTTCCTCCCCATCCTTCTCTTCTTCCCCATCCTTGCAGATGATCCGCAAGTGTATTTTTGTTTATGTGTTATTGTTTCATATTTATCCTGTGCCATGACCTCTGATGTCTGGCACATTCCCCTTTTTTTTCTTTTTCTTTTTGGCATTAAATCAATCAATCATATTTATCCAAACTTTATCACTAAACATTAATCTAATATTCACATATTTCTTCATACACACACTATCATCATCACAATATCTACAAATGCCACAGATTTTTTTCAGCTTATTGATTTCGATTATCTATTAATTCGCTAAACTTGACCATCTACTCACAGCAACTATTCACACTACCTTACTCTCTCCCTCCTCCCCCTCCCCGGCAAAGAGAACTATACCGCTTCGAATATTTGAGTCTCGCCAATGCACTAACATTTGAATTATTTAGCTTCACTCATTCAAAAGCATCCTCCTCGCATGCCTCATCGACCTGGCGTGGGTTGCGTTCTTTAAAAGCTGCATGCGTTCCACTTTATCGTCTGTGAACGCATCATGTCCTAAGTGCTTCTTGCTATAATTTCGTCAGAATATTTCAGCGGTACAGTACCTTTTATAGTCATTTTTTATACCTTTTGCGGGTCTTTTCTTCTCTTGTTCTTGTCTGAGTTACGTATCAATGTTTTTTCCGTGTCTAGCGATCTAAAAGTTTGAATTGACCTGGAAATTGAGGAAAGTATCTAGTAGTTCTCTTTGAAGCTTAATTTATCGTTCTCTAACCATCTAAACTAACTAAACTCTAACTCTCTAACTTTTTACGGTCTTTTCTTTTTTCATTTTCTTGTCCGAGGTATCCTTGGTCCTTTCTTGTCTGTGTTACTGTATCTAGCGATCTAAAAGTTTGAAATGACCTAGAAACTTACGTGGAGTATATACGAACTTCTCTTTGAGGCGTAATTTATCGTTCTCTAACACTATCTTCGCCTTACATACTAGTACAATATGTTCATCAGTCTTTCTTTACCATGCTTAACCGGACCATGTGTCAAATATTGTGTTGAAAGAAGAACTATTGACAAATTCTTTATCGACTAGAGTTTAAGAATAATTAATGGACAGGTTAGATAGATTGCCGCATTAATAGAACTATACGAAAACTTATGTACGATAATTAAATGGGTTTGTGGGTTATATATTTATTTGGCCTAGACCTAACTTGACATAGCTCGGTGATGATGGCGCTATCGACTGAACGGGCTTTGAGCTGCTGCAATAAACGGGCTGATATTACAGTGTCTCAAGCCTTGTGTTGCGGAGTGGCAGTTTTGTCTGGTTATGTGTGGCTGTTGACGGTGTAGTGGTAGTGGTGGTAGCAGTAGTAGTAGTGGTGGTTGTAGTAGTAGTAGTAGTAGTAGTAATAGTAGTAGTAGTAGTAGTAGTAGTAGTAGTAGTAGTAGTAGTAGTAGTAGTAGTAGTAGTAGTAGTAGTAGTAGTAGTAGTGGTAGAAGTAGAAGTA
>JACEEZ010008038.1:0-2500 GCA_016584305.1 Chionoecetes opilio
TCATCTCTCTCATTCTTCTTCCTTTTCTCTCTTTCTCTCTAGCTCATTTTCGTTTCCTTTCCCTTTTTCCGCGTCGTCTCGTTCGTATCCTTTAAGTCCTCTTCATTTTTTTCTGCATCAGGTATTTTCCTCCCGCGTGATCTTCCTTTGTCTTCATTTTCCCTTTTATTAAATTGGGCACCTGTGTTTGATCTTCCGTTCTTAACTCCTTTCCTCCTCCTATTTTCTTTCATTTGCCTTTCTGTAAATTTACCTTTGTTTCTCTCTTTCTCTCCTCTTCACTTCCTCGTTCTTTCTTCGCTTCCTCCCTTCACCTCCTCCTCCGTCTTTTCCTCCTTTTGTCTCCCTTCCCTCCCTTCTGTCCTTCGTTCTCTCAGGGTCCTTCCTCTTTACTCACATATCAATATCTATCTCGCCATTGTCTTCCCGGAGCTGTCTCTTACCGTACAAAAAAAACGGAGAGAAATAATTACTTTTTCACTCGAAGAAAATGGAGAGTTCAGGTGTCGTATTGAGGGAGAATGTCGCAGTCGATTCTTTTGATGGATCTTTTTTCTTTTTTCTTTAGTTTCATGTGTACACAACGGTTTGGAAGAGAAAGAGAGAGAGAGAGAGAGAGAGAGAGAGAGAGAGAGAGAGAGAGAGAGAGAGAGAGAGAGAGAGAGAGAGAGAGAGAGAGAGAGAGAGAGAGAGAGAGAGAGAGAGAGAGAGATCAAGGGTGAGAGGGGAATGAGAAGGCGTTGGCGTTGGCGTGGCGTTGTGCGATGTGACCTCGAGATGAAATGATGAGGATGACAGACACATGACAAAATAGAAATAGATATATAAAAAAATATAATGGATGCTGGAAAATAACAATACTGCGAAGGGATTAGGTGGAAGAGGACATGAAGACGCAGGGAAGGAAAAAAACCCAGAAGCAGGAAGGGAGGATAACAAAAAAAATAGGAGACAGATAATGATGCTGAGGACGACAGATGAGAAACACACGAATAATAAGATAAAAATAACAACAAACTAAAAGAATAAGATTAAATTAGGAAGGTTGAGAATAAGGAGGAGAAAGGAAGAGGAACGACTTTGACAATACCTGAAGATTAATTAAGCGTTGGGAGGGTCAAGGGGGGTAGGGGGGACGGGGGCTAACCAGGTGTTGGGGCGTGGGAAAGACTTGACTTATCATTATTTATCTAAGGGTCTTGTAAGGTATATGAGGTCAATGATTATTCCACAACAGGTATAAGAAAAATAACTTGTTTGGTTTTAATCGTGTATATGACTTGTACAGGTGAGGCCGTTGAGAGGAGGGGGGGTGGGGGCACCTGAAAAAAAATTGAAGGATATCTGAATTGAATTATTTTTAGGTCATAAGAGAATTTCGATCACAGGATTTACATAGGATTATATTTTTTTAATTCTCGCTGCTATATATATATTTTTTTGGTGTGTATGTTCTTTTGGTGCAGTGATATTCCTCTCCAGGGGTTGTTTTTGAGTGTTGTGATGGGTAATGCGTGTCTCCTATCGTTTATGACGTTGTGATAGGAATGAGAGGATAAGGAAGGATAGTATAGTATAAGTTTTAGTTGTTGTGATTGGTCTGTTGTCTACTCCAGTCAGTCATCGGTTGGATCTAATCTTATTCTCTGCTGCTGAAGAAATAGGAGAGTTTACACGCATAGATGATTTAATTCCATTATTTCATTACACCATCTTGCTTATTTTTTCCCAATCCTTGTATTATTTATCTTCTTTGTTATCCTTTTCTCCGTTTTCTTTCTTTTTCTCCTCCCTCATCATCACCGGCTCTCTCTCTCTCTCTCTCTCTCTCTCTCTCTCTCTCTCTCTCTCTCTCTCTCTCTCTCTCTCTCTCTCTCTCTCTCTCTCTCTCTCATCTTATCCTCATCGAAATTTAAGTACTTTCTATTAGCTTTGTATATATTGTATATATTTGTTTTATTTTAATATGTATGTAATAACCACTACCCTGTGGAAATAAAAATTGAATTGAATTGAACTGAAAACTCTCTCTCCTCTCTCTCTCTCTCTCTCTCTCTCTCTCTCTCTCTCTCTCTCTCTCTTCTTCTCTCTCTCTCTCTCTCTCTCTTCTCTCTCTCCTTCTCTCCTCTCTCTCTCTCTCTCTCTCTCTCTCTCTCTCTCTCTCTCTCTCTCTCTCTCTCTCTTCTCTCTCTCTCTCTCTCTCTCTCTCTCTCTTCTCTCTCTCTCCTCTCTCTCTCTCTCTCTCTCTCTCTCTCTCTCTCTCTCTCTCTCTCTCTCTCCTCTCTCTCTCTCTCTCTCCTCTCTCTCTCTCTCTCTCTCTTCTCTCTCTCCTCTCTCTCTCTCTCTCTCTCTCTCTCTCTCTCTCTCTCTCTTCTCTCTCTCTCTCTCTCTCTCTCTCTCTCTCTCTCTCTCTCTCTCTCTCTCTCTCTCTCTCTCTCTCTCTCTCTCTCTCTCCTCTCTCTCTCTCTCTCTCTCTCTCATTTCTTTCGTTCACCGTATA
>JACEEZ010008038.1:12500-32500 GCA_016584305.1 Chionoecetes opilio
CACCACACCACCACCACACACCATCATCACACCACCACCACACACCATCATCACACACCATCCACACCACCACCACACACCATCATCCACCACCACCACACACCATCATCACACCACCACCACCACACACCATCATCACACCACCACCACACACCATCATCACACCGCCACCACACACCACCACCACACCACCACACACCACACCATCATCACACCATCATCACACACCACACATCACCACCACACACCAGAATCACACCACACCACCACACACATCATCACACCACACCACCACACCACCACAACCATCATCACACCACCACACACACCATCATCACACCACCACCACACACCATCATCACACCACCACCACACACCATCATCACACATCATCACACCACCACCACACACCATCATCACACCACCACACACCATCATCACACCACCACCACACACCATCATCACACCACCACCACACACCATCATCACACTACCACCACATACCATCATCACACCACCACCACACACCATCATCACACCACCACCACACACCATCATCACACCACCACCACACACCATCATCACACCACCACCACACCATCATCACACCACCACCACACACCATCATCACACCACCACCACACACCCAGAATCACACCACCACCACACACCTTCGAGAGCCGGAGTCTGAGTCGCCTGAAACATAAAATTGAATAGTTCCTGATGTTGGGTTCGCATGATAAAGTTACATAAATGCTTCCGCGCTGGCCCGATGCCCGCCGACCCCATCGCTTGTGATACTCAGCCTCCTCCATCCTTCTCCTTCGAGCCCTCCACTTCTACACGCCCCCCTCTTTTTCTCCATCCCGCCTACACCTCTCCCCTCCTCCTCCATCTCCTCCTCCATCTGGTCTTCGCGTGTGAAGGAAACGCGAAAAAATTGTTTTGTTGCAAGGCTGCGGTGATGGACAGGAGTGTTTTGCCGCAGTCTGCCCCCCACCGGAGAGGAAGAGAGATGAGGGGAGGGAGGGGAAGGGGATGACAAAGGCAACCTTGTTGGGGGCCAGGAGGTCACGGGGAGTGTAGATTTTGTGGGAAAATCGTTATAAGAGTATATATGAATAAAGTGTGTGTGTGTGTGTGTGTGTGTGTGTGTGTGTGTGTGTGTGTGTGTGTGTGTGTGTGTGTGTGTGTGTGTGTGTGTGTGTGTGTGTGTGTGTGTGTGTGTGTGTGTGTGTGTGTGTGTGTGTGTGTGTGTGTGTGTGTGTGTCATTCACCCATGGTCTTGTCCACGCAAGCCGGACTCGCGATCGCTAGTTTCACCCTCCCGAAACGAGCTTGGAGCTCATTATGACTGATCTTTGGGTAATGCTGGGACATCAAACAACACACACACTCATCCCCTTGCTCATGGGGGACAGTAACCACCCGAATTTGTCAGTGAAAAATCCCCGGGAGCGACCGAAGAGTCGAACCGTCTAACCTCAGAATGGCGTGCCAACTCTATCCATTTGACCATCGTGGTGGTTGTCTCGTGTGTGTGTGTGTGTGTGTGTGTGTGTGTGTGTGTGTGTGTGTGTGTGTGTGTGTATGCGTGCGTCAGAAAAAAATGTGTATTCAACCGCACGAGAGCGAGGGTAAGACAAGGAGACAATGACCAAAAAAATAAAAAGAATTGACAAAAAGAGTCTAGAAAAAGGAGGAAGGCGACACCTCGAAGGAAGGAATGCTCGGGGGAACACAGATAACAGATGGAGGGAGCGCCGCCAATGCACACCATCTGATCCATTATTGAGGGAGGGAAGACATTGGAGGATTTTATGTCAAATTTATTGATATACGAATAATGTCATCCTTGGATCCGTCTCTCGTGCGACCATCGAAAACTAGAAAGGGAGGGTTTTTTTTGTGTGTGTGTGTGTCTTCCCTGAGCGATGAGGGGGAGAGGCAGAAGGGCAGGGAGGGAGGGAGGGAGGGAGGAGGTAAGGGAACGGACAGGTGAGGTAAAGAAACTGTCAGTCAATTAAGAATCATATAAGAACAATAGCAACCATAAATACTAAGGATAAAGGGGAGGAATGTTTATGAATACCATGACTTCTCCTCCTCCTCCTCCTCCTCCTCCTCCTCCTCCTCCTCCTCCTCCTCCTCCTCCTCCTCCTCCTCCTACTAACTACTACTACTACTACTACTACTACTACTACTACTACTACTACTACTACTATACTACTACTACTATATGTATAATATATACTACTACTACTACTACTACTACTACCTGTACTACTACTACTACTCTACTACTACTACTACTACTACTACTACTACTACTACTACTACTACTACTACTACTACTACTACTACTACTATACTACTACTACTTACTACTATACTACTACTACTACTACTACTACTACTACTACTATACTACTACCACCAGTACTACTACTACTACTACTCTACTACTACTGCTACTACTATAGTATACTACTACTACTACTACTACTACTACTACTACTACTACTACTACTACTACTACTACTACTACTTCTACTCTACTACTACTACTACTAGCCTACTACTGCTGCAAGGGGGATGTAGTGTGTGGAATCCCTAAAAAGAGTATACGTTAACACAGTAGACTGGACATAGTGAGGACCCAAAGTCATTAGAATAGGTCCTAAGTTCTATTTTAAAGGCTTTGGCGGGGACCTGATTGACTGCTGCCCCCCAAGAAAGCGTCACCACATTCCCTATTTACCAGCCATGCAAACTATTCCCCACACACAAAAGTTACCACATATTTCTCACTCTTTCTCATCAATTTCATGTTGGCGTCTCAGTATTATATTGTATTCTTTTCATTTAATTTAATTTTACTATTTAGCCTTTATTTAGCCTTTTATTTTGAGTCTCTTTTTTTTCCTCGTAGTCGTAAGTTAGATTAGGGTTGTAAAATCAAGCAACTTAATTACATGGGTCCATTATTAAGGTTGCTATTATTATTGTTATCATTGTCATCATTATCATAGTTGTTATTATTAGCATTGTTATTGTTGTTACCATTATTATTATCATTAGCTCGGCAGGCTTCTCGTTAACTTGTTCTTTCTATGTAATCCTCTTCCTGTTTCTTCCTTGTGCTTCACCGTCCCTTTAATCCTTCCCTTCTTTTGCGTCTCATGTCCTTTATGCTTAGTACTTCCTTCTCATATTTCGTCTCTTATGCTCCCTTCCACCTCTATCTTTTCTACCTCGTCCTCATCTTTTCGTTCCTCTTCCTCCTCCTCCTGCTCCTCACTAATGGTGTCTCGCCTGGGTGGAGCCGCCTCCCTGCTTCTCTTATAACATTTATACAAACGATCCACGTCGCTATCAGCCCGGCTATCGTGCCTGTTGTCTCGTCACTGCTCCCTCCGCCAATATATCATTTACCGGGGACATGGCTGGACCGCAGACACTCACATCTGTACGGCGTCCTCTGCTCACCCCACGCCGCGCCACCCTACCCCACGCCCCGCCGCGCCACCCTACCCCACGCCACGCCGCGCCACCCTACCCCACGCTCCGCCACGCCACGCTCCGCCACCCCACCCCACGCCACGCCACGCCACGCCACGCCACGCCACGCCACGCCACGCCACCACGACACGCCTCGCCATGCCACGCCACGCCACGCCACGCCGCGCCGCGCCGCGCCACGCCACGCCACGCCACGCCACGCCACGCCACGCCACGCCACGCCACGCCACGCCCGCCAATAGTTGGCATCCAGGAGAAAAATAAATTTACCAGAAAGAGAGAGAGGAGAGAGAGAGAGAGAGAGAGAAAGTGTTGACGAGGAAAAAAATTGTATAAGTGAGTTGCATGTAGAGTAAGCGGAAATGCGCATATCATAGAACATCGACTACAAAACAAAGACGATAGAGAAGTGTGTTGCCTTAGACAGCGGTTGTGCTGACGGCGGGATTGTATGTAGCAGTAGAAGGTGGTGGTGGTGGAAACGACAGGCAGGCCGGGAAGGAGGTAGGCAAGCAGGCAGGCAGGCAGGCAGGCAGGCAGGCAAGCAGGTAGGCAAGCAGGCAGGCAGGTAGTAGTGGGGTGAGGGGAGGGTAAAGGAAGGGGGGGTATCCAGTCAGGTGGAGCCCCTTGTTCAATGTTTATGATATTGGTCGGCCAGGCACCTGTAATTACCTCCTTAATATTCATAGGGCTTCATTACTTACCTGGCGTCTCCCTTCGCCTTTATTGAGGATTCATTTCTTTATTCAACTCTCACCATTGTGTCTTTTGTGTGGCTGCTTATTTGAGTGCCTTTTTTTTGTTCATTTTGTAATTATTCGGATATGCCATGTCACGGACTGCTATTATCATAATCTTAGCTATTATTGTTGGTATTGTCTTTATATTTATCATTATAATTATTGTGATTGCTGTTGTTATAATTATCAGTGTTGTTGTTGATGTTATTGACTTGTTTTTGTTATTATAATTTTATTTTGTTGTAGCCTTTTTTCGTACATTTGTTTTCATTGATGCGGCTCGTTTAAATTTTACATTCTTTTTTATTTTCTTCTACTGCTACTACTTCTTTTTATATTATTATTATTATTATTATGTTCATTGTTACGTTTAGCTATTCATTTCACTGTCGTATTTATTTTCTTCTTTAGACTCTCCTCTACGTATATAATGTTTTTCTTTTTCTCCAGTATATACTCCACCTTCTTAAGAAACTTTTAGCATCTCGTGCAATTGCTATTACGAGCATATTACAATTATATATGAGTTTCTTTTTTTTTCTCTCTCTCCCTCTCTCCCTCCCACACCTCGTCTTATTCCTGCTCCTCCTGTTCCATCTCTTGCTCTGCCTCCAACTCATTACCACGCCTCTCAGTACCGGGTAGTGTTAATGAATATATCACTCTATTTTGCCACATATTTTCCAAGTTTTTCCCCTTAGCCGCCAAGGGAGGGAGGGCGAAGGGAGGAGGAGGCGGGGTATTGATCTTCGTGTAAATGTTGTTCCTTCAAGTTAGTGTTTCCCAACTGGCGATTAATGGATCATATTTCAAGAATCTCCATTTCGTGTTGGAACATATATTTGGGCGCCGTTTCAGATGTGATGCGAGGCTTGGAGGGTTATTGGCAGGTGAGGTGATAAATTGCCTCCTATTTCACCTGCCACAGGATTTTGTATTTAGAAATATTAAGCAGCATACCGTATGTGTCTGTGAAGGGTCGTGGCGCGGCGTTTAGAGGGTGTGTTAGGTTCCTCACGGCCAGGCTAGCAGGGTTGTATGTCTTATTTATGCGTCACAGGTGTGTTTTACCTGTGCGTGTGATGGGATGTGTGTGTGTGTGTGTGTGTGTGTGTGTGTGTGTGTGTGTGTGTGTGTGTGTGTGTGTGTGTGTGTGTGTGTGTGTGTGTGTGTGCGCTTTATGTATAATGTATGTACATATGAGTGGCGCCTCCCATATGAACGTGGGTATTTTTGGTTGAATGCACACACACATGCTCTCTCTCTCTCTCTCTCTCTCTCTCTCCTCTCTCTCTCTCTCTCTCTCTCTCTCTCTCTCTCTCTCTCTCTCTCTCTCTCTCTCTCTCTCTCTCTCTCTCTCTCTCTCGTTCACATACACACACACACACACACACATTGGAGGTTGTGGTGGTGGTTGTTGCTGCAGTAATCTAAAGCATTCCTCACCCTCGCCGCCCTTCCTGCTGTGCTTGAATTGATAAACACAATAATAACTTAAGGGTTGGAGTTCGCGCCAACATAACCGAGTGAAAGGAGCACCCTCGCTTCTTTCACTCGACAGTCCCTGCATGCGAATCCTCTGCCATAATGTTTACTCTTCCCGCCATCTGCCTGCCGTGCCCTTCCATGCTACGGCGGATGGACAGAAGCTTGCTACCTGCCTTGTCCAATCCAGGTCCAATCCCCTGTATACCCACCCTCCCATGGCTCTCGCAGTGGTCTTCTTGCTGCTGCCACCCGCCTCGCCTGTCATCCCTCCACTCGTGTTATCAGAACCCAGCCCCCTTCTACCCCCCTCCCCCATGTCTTCCATCCACATTATCACAAGCTGACACACACATCATTGCTTACATGACCCGTGATTTAGAGAACAACCCTCCTCTTCTTTGCTGTGTCCTGTTGTAGTACTTAGCGTGTGTTTTACCTCCATTTGTTTCTCTTTATCTGGACTTAGTTTTATTTTTTCCTCCCTCTTGCAAGCTTGTTTGGCTGCTGAGCTACTGCTTTTTCTAATGAATATCACTTTTATTCTTCTCTCTCTCTCTCTCTCTTCTCTCTCTCTCTCTCTCTCTCTCTCTCTCTCTCTCTCTCTCTCTCTCTCTCTCTCTCTCTCTCTCTCTCTCTCTCCTCTCTCTCTCTCTCTCTCTCTCTCTCTCTCTCTCTCTCTCTCTCTCTCTCTCTCTCTCTCTATATATATATATATATATATATATATATATATATATATATACATATATATCATTCTCCTTCTGTTTTTCATTGTCTCTTCCTCACTCCCTCTGTTATCATCCCAATAACTACAACTTGACATTATTATTTGCAATTGTGTAATTTTCTATCTTTCTCCATTATCCCCATCACCCCTCCCCCCTTCCCTTTCTAACAATCCCACTCTTCAACACTACCCCCTTTCTCCCCAACCCCCATCACCTCAGCCGGTCACACTAACATCATCCCCCGCCCTCCATCCCTCCTTCCCTACCCCACACAACCACAATATGTCGCAATAAAATCAATCGACGGCAGTTTATTTTCATTATGAATTTGCCCTCGTTCATGATCTATCTTATCGAGTACCTACCTGTGCCTACCTGTGCCTACCTTGCCCTTCAATCTCACCTGCAGGGGATCAGGTGGGAGTCAAGGACGGAGCACATCAGAGAAGGGAAGGAGAAAAGGGAAATAAACAAATTGTGGAGGACTTGGAAGGTGGGAGTCAGGGATGGAGTAAAGCAGAGAAGGAGGAAAAGAAGGAGAAAAGGGAAGGAAGAAATTCGTGGAGGACTTGAAAGGGGAGGAAAGCATGGAAGAATAGGTGGCTTTGAGGTGCTTAGGGAGATATAGGGAGGAGGAAAGGGAGAGAGATATAGGAAGGAAGGGAGAGGAATATATAGGAAGAAATGACAGCCTCACTTGGTTATACTGGGAGCATATCATTAGGCGCTTTCTTTCTTACAGGAGAGAGAGAGAGAGAGAAGAGAGAGAGAGAGAGAGAGAGAGAGAGAGAGAGAGAGGAGGAGAGAGAGAGAGAGAGAGAGAGAGAGAGAGAAGCCAAATGAGGATGACATTCAAAATTTATGATGAAAACAAAATGATTAACAGACAAATACTCATATGCATATCCGCCTACACACACACACACACACACACACACACACACACACACACACACACACACACACACACACACACACACACACACACACACACACACACACAAAGGGGGGAGGGGTGTATGGGAGCCTCGGGGTAAAGGTGGTCAACAGTGGCTGTGTAGCATCGTACCTCCGCCACCCTCTCTGGTATGTAAGGTATTCCTGAAACCCCACCTCTCTCTCTCTCTCTCTCTCTCTCTCTCTCTCTCTCTCTCTCCTCTCTCTCTTCTCTCTCTCTCTCCTCTCTCTCTCTCTCTCTCGTTTCAGAGATAAATAAATGAATATATAAGTACGCTGATGACTCTGGAGATACGAGAGAGAGAGAGAGAGAGAGAGAGAGAGGAGAAGAGAGAGAGAAAGAGAGAGAGAGAGAGAGAGAGAGAGAGGGGGGGGATATCCAGGGAAGAGGACATGGCATAGGTGAGGGAGGAAAGTGAGGGTGGGTTTGTGTGGGTTGGGGGGGAGGTTGGGGTGGTTGGGGTCACAATAGGGGAGGGACAGGGGGTTGGGCGACCATTAAAACCACTCGTAATGAACTCTGTGTCGTGGGTGATGGATGGTGGGGGGGTCGGAGGCGGAGGGGGGTAAGGGATGGGGTAGGAGTGAAGGCTATGGAAAGGGGGGGAGGTTAGGGGAGGTCATGCCACCCTCACCTCTATGGTATAAGTCGGTCCTTCCTTCCTTCTCTCTCTCTCTCTCTCTCTCTCTCTCTCTCTCTCTCTCTCTCTCTCTCTCTCTCTCTCTCTCTCTCTCTCTCTCTCTCTCTCTCTCTCTCTCTCTCTCTCTCTCTCTCTCTCTCTCTCTCTCTCAGCAGGGGATATGTGTTGCTTCATTCTGTTTCATCAGTGTCCCGACGCCTCTTAGAATTTCATTATTAATTTGACTGATTCCAGGAAGGTGAAGTGAAATGGAGGCTTCAAAGAGTGGTGGTGGTGGAAGCGGCTTTTGTTGTGGTGGTGGTGGTGGTTGTAACAAGAATTATAAGAAAAGAAATACTGGAATATATAAGGAATATGATATACTTCTCTTCTATTTTCCTTGGGTTTTAGGACTAATGAATCGCCCAGACAACACCATTACATCATTCAAAGATAGCTTTGTTTTTTAAGCTGTCCATTAAATTTGCTATATCGATCAATATTCATGAATGCGAGTGTATTAAAAATCAGAATTATTATATTGATTTGGACAGTATATAGAGATTAACTGTATCAATATAGACGTACTGTAGCTTTTCCTTTCTTACTTGAAGTTGTCATGTAGGAAAAAGATAGAATCATACACCCGGCAGAGTCTTGTATTGGGCGGTTGAAGCAGCAAGGGAGGTCGAAATCGAAGCGTATAAGAACATAAGAAAGTAAGGAAGGTACAACAGGCTGTGAGACCTACACTTTATAGTTCCTGTTAGAATATTGTGAACGTGTTAACACAACCTACATCCACCTTTCATCCCCATCCATGAAATTGTCTAGCCTCCTTTTGAAACTCCCTATTGACTCCGCACTAACTACCTGATGGTTGAGTCCATTCATGAGTCTATTTGTGAACCAGTTTCTCTTTATTTCTTTTTAAAATTTACGTTTTTCCAGTTTGAATCTATTACTTCTTGTTCTACCCTGAGAGTATATAGTGAGACATTGATGTGGATAGGATGGTGAGGATGAGGTAGTACAAGTAGGGTGAGAAAACTAACCTTGGAGGACAGGTAAGGGAAGGAATAACACGGTTCTTCTGGTTAACAAGTTTCGTGGCTGACTCAACTATCCTCTTCGTTACCCTTGTTTCATGGCGCCGAACTTCCCCTCAAGCTCAGAATCTCACACCTGTATCGCTAAGATCACGTTATGGATACCTGTCATATATACGGGCCACCTGATACCTTTATGGGACGCACCTGTTTCTCGTCCGTCCCCCTTTGCACTTATGTCACCTATCCGGCTTCTCTGTTGCACTTCACAGGTCTCCATCCCCTACCCTTTCCTTCCTTCCTCCTGCGTCTTTCCTGCCCTTCCCTCCTGCTGCCTCGCCATTGCCTCCGAGGTGGGACCATTGGGGTGTTTAGGCAGTCAGTTCAGTTTGCCAGTCAGTCAGTCAGTCAGTTATACTCGCCGCACGTTAAGTTAGTGAAAATGGGGCCCCCTCACTCCCTCCTTCCGAAGACACGGGATTGACTGAGGTGTTGGGTGTTGGGGCTTTAGGGTGGAACTTGGAGTAAGGCATTCTCACCCAACACCCAACACATCAGCCAATCCCGTGCGTTCGGAAGGGGGGAGTGAGGAGGCCCCATTTTCGCCAACTTAACGTGCTGCGAGTATAGTCAGTCAATCAAAGAGAAAGTCAATGAATCCTTTAGGTGACCGAACAGTCAATCGGTTCATCAGACACAGTCAATAAGGTCGTTGACAATCAGTCGTCCGTGTCGAATATTGATACCTATGTACACTTCATATTCATGCAACCTGCCTCACACCTGCCTCACTCAGCTATGACACAACACTCTTTTTCACTCTTGTATCTCACTTGTATCACTCTTAATTAACATCTGTCTTGGTCTCGCCTCACACACTGCCAACTTCTTACCATTAACATAAAATTAATGGTGTTATGAAATCGGATCATCTTGTCTCGTGAGTACCTGTTGTTGCATAGTTTCTACTTTGATAATGTTATTTGAAAATATATACGTATTTCTTGAAGAAAAAAAACCATGTACTAAGGGAGTCCAGTCCTTTGATCTCCTATCCTTCACCTTTCGTTACCTGAGTCACCTACCTCTCCGCCCCTCTCAGCTTTCCCTCCGTCCCTTCCTCCCTCCAACCCTGCCTTCCCAGTAACGTTCTGTCCCAACAGCTATTTCCCTCCCCCTCCTAATCACATAACTCCCTCCTCGTCCCGTTTCACCTTTCCCCTCACCACCTGATACCCTCTTGCACCTAATTACCCGTCAGGTACTTCAAGTAATGATGAAAAATATTTGGTCGTTAATTAATCTTCGTGAATGTTGTTGTGAAAGCGAGTAGAGTAATATATTTTCACCTAATCACTCAGGTACTCTCCATGATTTACTCACCTGTACACTCATTGTTCAATCTGCCATCACTCAATGAACCTCACGTCCCTTCCCTCCAAACACCTTTTTGCCTCCTTTCCCCTTTTAACCGCCTTCTCATCCGCTTCCCCTCAGTCACGCCACGACAAGACTGGGCCAACACCTTGAACAGTCTTGTATTCATCACAGTCTCCCCTCACCTCTCGTTCCTCTTGGTCAGAATACCTTCGACCCGGTGTCCTGACTTTTCCTACCTCCCCCTTCCCCCCTTCCCTCTTCCCCCCCTCCCTCCTCCTCCTCCTTCGAGCTACCAGACTACCAAACCAGCCTCCCTCTGTCTCTAATCTCATCCCCTTCCCATTTTAATAGCCTGCCTTTGACCACCGGCTTCCGTCTCCTACCTTCCCACTGCCTCGCTCCCTCGCTTCTCCTTTCTCTCCGCCCCTCTACGATACCTTCCTTACCGTCTTACCTTACCCATCGGTCCTCTATTGTCCTTGTCTATCGTCTTATCCTTCGCCTTTCCTGTTCCCTGCCGTCTTTTTTCCTCCTATATGCCCATCCCTTACCTTACCTCACCCATCGTCCCTCCTTTTTCCGCCTCCTGCTAACCCTCACCCTCCCTCCTTTCCCTCCCCTGTCCGCCAGTCTACAATCTTGCATCACTCCCACTCCAGTTCTCCCCACCTGGACAGGACCTCCCCAGGAAATGATAAAAAAGGTTGCGTCAAGTTTGGTTTAGGCCTTTTTTAGGTGACCCCGAGAAGAAAGAAAAAGATGAAGAGGAGTGTGAAGAAGACAAGGGTCAAGTGATGCACCGCAGGACAGGCAGATATCGTCCCTGTGTGAAGTGTTCGGAGAGGCGATGTGGCTTTGTTGGGCGGGAGGATAAAGGAGTCAAACAAGAGAAAGAGAGAGAGAGAATCAGAGAATATCTTTCCATGGTTATATTCTTTTAACGTTGTAAGAGTAGTACAGTATTGCAGAATAAAGTTAAATCTGATCGAGTAAATTGTCGAATATCGCATACATGCATAAAATCAATTATCACAATATAATACCAATCTTGTAAAACATCAAAATCGTGGTGAGAACATAGCAAGGCTAAACACATCCTAAAGATTACAACAGAAAAAAACACAGTGATACCAGTGCAAAAAATGTATGTTAGTCTGGATTAAGATGTGTCCGGGTATAGATGTTCACCAAGACGACGATGTTCATGCTTCACCCACGTAAGCCAAGGGAACCGTGATGCTGCTTACGCCTTCACCGGTATTAATAAGAACATAAGAAAATAAGGAAGCTACAATAGGCCGTGAGACCTACACGTGGTATATAGTTCCTGTTACTTAATTAACACTCTATACCTATATCCACCTTTCATCCCCATCCATGAAATTGTGTAGCCTTCTTTTAAAACTCTCTATTGACTCCGCACTAACTACCTGATGACTGAGACCATTCCAATCATCTACCACCCTATTTGTGTTCCAGTTTCTCCCTATTTTTTTTATTTTTTGTTTTGTTTTGTTTGTTACATTTTTTTCATTTCCCGGCACACTCTCCCTACACTGGTCAGATAAGATTTTCATCCTATCTAGACACTTTGCAAGTACCAACTACAAGGTTATTGACTATACAAAGCGCCGCCACGTCAGCACGAACTAGGCGGACTCGAACCGCTGACCGAATGCGCAGGGACGCTACACATTGCAAGCTCACGTCTCTACCAACCTTGCCACCCTGACGGACTCTACACTGGTCAAATGCTGCAGCTATAAATCGCTGAAAAAGCTTCTAATGACCTCAAGCAGGAAATGTGCTAATAGAAGGAAAGCCTTTGAGAGAGAGAGAGAGAGAGAGAGAGAGAGAGAGAGAGAGAGAGAGAGAGAGAGAGAGAGAGAGAGAGAGAGAGAGAGAGAGAGAGAGAGAGAGAGAGAGAGAGAGAGAGAGAGAGAGAGAGTGCTTGGTACAATCGTGTCATACATCTTATTTCCGGGAACCAGGAGGGGGGTTAGGGGAAGGGAGGGATGTTGGGGTTCACGTGGTGGTGGTGGTAGGGGTGGTGGTGTGGTGGTGGGACGCAGTGGCTCAGATCCGTAAATGCAGTAATTAGCTTCTTGTTTACAT
This sequence comes from Chionoecetes opilio, assembly GCA_016584305.1. NCBI lineage: Eukaryota > Metazoa > Arthropoda > Malacostraca > Decapoda > Majidae > Chionoecetes > Chionoecetes opilio. The sequence continues at coordinate 25,100 of JACEEZ010008038.1, forward strand.
AAGAATGGGTTGTTTGATTTATACTTTGCAGCGAGAAAATACAGAAAAGACTCCCGCAAAGACGTACACTTTTTACAATATACAAGGAAGTGTGTGTGTGTGTGTGGTGTGTGTGTGTGTGAGGTATGCCTGTTCATCAGCATTCCAATACATCTCATTTTTGTGTGTTAAATTATCCTAGCAGGTTGAAGAAAGCGCGAAGTGTGCAAGTAAATCATTGTACTGTGTTGTATCTGCAAGTTCTTCTCCTTTAAACCCTCTGTTTCTGCCCTTCACTATAGGCAATAGTGAGGAGGAGGAGGAAGGAGGAGGAGAGAAGTCATGGTATTCATAATCACTATAGGCAACACTAATGGGTTTTTTCACATGAACGGGTGGACAGTTGTAACCTTCAGAAGTGATAAAAGTGTCATCTGTATGGATAGAAGGAATGGGAGTCATGTTGCATTGCTGTTGTTGTTTATATATAGTTTGTTGTTGTTGGTGTTGTTGTGGTGGTGGTGGTGGTGGAAAGGATAAGGATTTTAGGAAGCTTCAGAAGTGATAAAAGTGTCAGTTGTATGGATAGAAGGAATGGAGTCATGTTGCAGTGCTGTTGCTGATGTTGTTATTGTTGTTGTTGTTGTTGTTTATATATAGTTTGTTGTTGTTGGTGTTGTTGTGGTGGTGGTGGTGGTGGAAAGGATAAGGATTTTAGGAAGCTTCAGAAGTGATAAAAGTGTCAGTTGTATGGATAGAAGGAATGGAGTCATGTTGCAGTGCTGTTGCTGATGTTGTTATTGTTGTTGTTGTTGGTGGTGGTGGTGGTGGTGGTGGCAGTGGTGGTGGTGGTGGTGGTGGAAGGGATAAGGGTTGTAAGAAGGGGGAATGGCTGGGCTTCACTCCCACACACCTATTTGAAGCTTCGAACGAAATTTATTCCACACATTTAAATTGATCGTAAACCAGTTTTTGAGCCATGAGCACGGCAGGACATTCTTCTCTGTAGATTAAATGTGTAGGAGGATAATTCTCTCTCTCTCTCTCTCTCTCTCTCTCTCTCTCTCTCTCTCTCTCTCTCTCTCTCTCTCTCTCTCTCTCTCTCTCTCTCTCTCTCTCTCCTCTCTCTCTCTCTCTCTCTCTCTCTCTCTCTCCTACTTCTCATATATATATATATATATATATATATATATATATATATATATATCTTTTATGATTCTCCTTTCTCCCACTTCTTTCATTCCTATCACTTGTCTCTCACCACCTCATTGATTCTGCAGTCTGCACCCCAAGAGGACTGCATTCATTTTGGTGTTACTACTTTCTTTTCTCTTGCCAAGGCCAACATAATCATCTTACTGGTTAGCTGTATTATGGATGCGTTTGTAAAAAAAAGTTTATTGACTAAGAGAGAGAGAGAGAGAGAGAGAGAGAGAGAGAGAGAGAGAGAGAGAGGAGAGAGAGAGAGAGAGAGAGAGAGAGAGAGAGAGAGAGAGAGAGAGACAGATAAGGAAGGAAATTAACAGATAAAAAGAGTAGTGGAGGTGGTGGCCAAGTGGTCAATGTAATACGGAAGTGGTGAACCCGAGAATCCTGTGTATAGGTTATGCCGATGACGTAGATTTTTCCATTGTCGTCCCGTGAACCAACGACCCACAGTTGCCTAGACACAGTGCCTTCGTCTGAGACTTCGGTGGAACAGGGCTTTGGAGGAGGGGGAGGTTGAGGGTCTTTTTACCGGGACAGGACGGCTTAAGGTATTGGGACAGGTATAGTATTACAGGTTATTAGTTAATTAATTAAGGAACAGCATGTCAGCCTTTTAGGACAGTGTAATAGGGTAGTTAGGTGATGTGCCTTTGTGTATGGGTTGTTTGGGCAAGGCAGCAGAATGGAACGACTGAGTGTATGGGTGGCTTGTCAGAGCAGTGGAGTGGAGTGACTTGTCAGGACAATGGAGTGGAGTGGCTTGTCAGGGCAGTGGAGTGGGATGGAGTGGCTTGTCAGAACAGTGGAGTGGAGTGGCTTGTCAGGGCAGTGGAGTGGAGTGGCTTGTCAGGGTAGTGGAGTGGAGTGGCTTGTCAGGGCAGTGGAGTGGAGTGGCTTGTCAGGGCAGTGGAGTGGAGTGGCTTGTCAGGGTAGTGGAGTGGAGTGGCTTGTCAGGGCAGTGGAGTGGGATGGAGTGGCTTGTCAGAACAGTGGAGTGGAGTGACTTGTCAGGGCAGTGGAGTGGAGTGGCTTGTCAGGGCAGTGGAGTGGAGTGACTTGTCAGGGCAATGGAGTGGAGTGACTTGTCAGGGCAGTGGAGTGGAGTGACTTGTCAGGGCAGTGGAGTGGAGTGACTTGTCAGGGCAGTGGAGTGGAGTGACTTGTCAGGGCAATGGAGTGGAGTGGCTTGTCAGGCAGTGGAGTGGAGTGACTTGTCAGGGCAGTGGAGTGGAGTGACTTGTCAGGGCAATGGAGTGGAGTGGCTTGTCAGGACAGTGGAGTGGAGTGACTTGTCAGGGCAATGGAGTGGAGTGGCTTGTCAGGACAGTGGAGTGGAGTGACTTGTCAGGGCAGTGGAGTGGAGTGGCTTGTCAGGGTAGTGGAGTGGAGTGGCTTGTCATAACAGTGGAGTGGAGTGGCTTGTCAGGGCAGTGGAGTGGAGTGGCTTGTCAGGGTAGTGGAGTGGAGTGGCTTGTCAGAACAGTGGAGTGGAGTGGCTTGTCAGGGCAGTGGAGTGGAGTGGCTTGTCAGGGCAGTGGAGTGGAGTGGCTTGTCAGGGCAGTGGAGTGGGATGGAGTGGCTTGTCAGAACAGTGGAGTGGAGTGGCTTGTCAGGGCAGTGGAGTGGAGTGGAGTGGCTTGTCAGGGCAGTGGAGTGGAGTGGAGTGGCTTGTCAGGGCAGGGGAGTGGAGTGGAGTGGCTTGTCAGGGCAGTGGAGTGAGATGGAGTGGCTTGTCAGGGCAGTGGAGTGGAGTGGCTTGTCAGGGCAGTGGAGTGGGGTGGAGTGGCTTGTCAGAACAGTGGAGTGGAGTGGCTTGTCAGGGCAGTGGAGTGGGGTGGAGTGGCTTGTCAGAACAGTGGAGTGGAGTAGCTTGTCAGGGCAGTGGAGTAGAGTGGAGTGGCTTGTCAGAACAGTGGAGTGGAGTAGCTTGTCAGAGCAGTGGAGTGGGGTGGAGTGGCTTGTCAGAACAGTGGAGTGGAGTGGCTTGTCAGAACAGTGGATTGGATTGGCTTGTCAGGGCAGTGGAGTGGGGTGGAGTGGCTTGTCAGAACAGTGGAGTGGAGTAGCTTGTCAGGGCAGTAGAGTGGGGTGGAGTGGCTTGTCAGAACAGTGGAGTGGAGTGGCTTGTCAGGGCAGTGGAGTGGGGTGGAGTGGCTTGTCAGAACAGTGGAGTGGAGTAGCTTGTCAGAACAGTGGAGTGGAGTGGCTTGTCAGAACAGTGGAGTGGGGTGGCTTGTCTGAACAGTGGAGTGGAGTAGCTTGTCAGGACAGTGTAGTGGAGTGGTTTGCCTAGGTATGCTGTAGCAGGACGGAGTGACTTTGTGGGTGAGACGGAACGGGATTTGCGTCGGAGTGCCTCTATGAGTGTCGGGGCTGCAAGGCAAGGGTTGTGTTGGAGGAGAGGGAGGGACTGGACGCAACCTCTCCTACCCTCCTACCCCCTCCTTGCTCCCCTTCCCCTCTCTCTTCCTCTCCCTCTCTCTCTCTCTCCAACTGTGAGCCTGAAAATCTGCATCTTAGATCTTACCTTACGGGGCGAGCTGGTTGTTTTTACTCACCCCAGCCGGACCGGGAGGGCGGGTGCTGGGGGCAGAGGAGGGGTGGAATCAGGGAAGTGAGATGGGAGAGAAGACAGAGAAAGAAAAGACAAGGGTAGAGAGAGAGGAGATTGGTATGGTAGGAAGATTATTTTGAGGAAACACAGAAAGAGAGAGAGAGAGAGAGAGAGAGAGAGAGAGAGAGAGAGAGAGAGAGAGAGAGAGAGAGAGAGAGAGAGAGAGAGAGAGAGAATATTATTGACGGTAATTATGCAGAGGTTTTTAATGAAGTATTTTAAAACATTTGCTATATATCGTACATTACCTATGCGAGAACCTATAGTCTAATTTTCTTTTTTTACGAGGTCAAAATTCCATTCTATCTTAAGGTCTCATGCTTAAAATTATGCCTATGTTTACCTGATAATATGGTTAACTATTATAAAATACAGCTGAAATTTAGAAGAAGCGTAGTATTCCCTTCTCCTGGCATCAAATATCAGAAAGTAAGCTGCAAGGGGTCAGGATTTTTCACCTCGTTAAAAAAAAAACAGAGTATACATGCGGTGCGGGACACTCAGCAGCTATGATCGCTGGACACATTACACTCACTCGAGAGACGCAGAGTAAAGCCCGGTTCCCACCTTCCCGCTTGTACGGCCGCCGTACAACAACAAAGACGTCACAATGACGTCACAACAAAGTCTACCGCACCGCCGTACCGCTGTACGGCCGTCGTACAAAGTTAAATTCAAGTCATCTCTCCCGCTCGGCGGTGTCCGCTCGAGCGGAGTTGCCAACTGTGCCCAGTTACCACAAATACCACTCAAGCGGTGATGATGGTGACGTCATTGTTGTTGTATGGCGGCCGTACAAGCGGGAAGGTGGGAACCGGGCTTGAGGGGCGATCTGATAGAAGTTTTTAAGTGGATAAAGGGATATAATAAAGGAGAGGTAGGAAAAGTTCTTACGGCTAGTAACCAGGGTAGAACAAAAAGTAACGGATTCAAGCTGGAAAAGCGTAGATTTAAACGAAAAATAGGGAAAAACTGGTTCACAAATAGGGTGGTAAATGATTGGAATGGACTCAGCAGACAGGTAGTTAGTGCGGAGTCATTAGAGAGCTTTAAAAGGAGACTAGATAAATTCATGGATGGTGATGGAAGGTGGATGTAGGTAGTGTTAAGTAACAGGAACTACCTCGTGTAGGTCTCACGGCCTCTTGTAGATTTCTTATTCTCTTATGTTCTTATGTTCACATCAGTTTCCGCTGCCATTGGGATGTGTGGACACTGGTTCACAGGGGTCGTATCCCCCCCCCCCCTCACCTTACCGGCTACCACTCGGCAGCATCCCCGCAATACAGGCGACTGTTATTACCGCAGCGGCGCGCCCGTCACCTGACACCCGCCCGCCACCACCACTAATTCACACCTGTCTCCACCAACATGAGTCACAGAGCACGCTTTCACCACCATCACCACCTCCATCGCCTTCACCACCATCACCATCACCACCTCCATCGCCTTCACCACCATCACCACCACCACCTCCATCGCCTTCACCACCACCACCACCATACCATTACTACTACTACTGCTAATACATACTTCTATTACTACAACTACAACAACAACAACAACTACTACTACTACTACTACTACTACTACTACTACTACTACTACTACTACTACTACTACTACTACTACTACTACTATACTACTACTACTACTACTACTACTACTGTACTACTATACTACTACTGCTACTACTACTACTATTATACTACTACTACTACTATTACTACTACTACTACTACTACTACTACTACTACTACTACTACTACTACTACTACTACTACTACTACTACTACTACTATACTACTACTACTATACTACTACTACTACTACTACTACCATTACTACTACTACTACTACTGTACTACTATACTACTACTGCTACTACTACTACTACTATACTACTACTACTACTATTACTACTACTACTACTACTACTACTACTACTACTATACTACTATTACTATACTACTACTACTACTACTACTACCATTACTACTACTACTACTACTACTGTACTACTATACTACTACTGCTACTACTACTACTACTATACTACTACTACTACTACTATTACTACTACTACTACTACTACTACTACTACTACTACTACTACTACTACTACTACTACTACTACTACTACCACTACTACTACTACTACTACTACTACTACTACTACTACCATTACTACTACTACTATTACTAAGACTACTACTACTACTACTACTACTACTACTACTACTACTACTACTACTACTACTACTACTACTACTACTACTATACTACTACTACTATACTACTACTACTACTACTACTACTACTACTACTACTACTACTACTTACTACTTCTACCATTACTACTACTACTACTATACTACTACTACTACTACTACTACTACTACTACCATACTACTACTACTACTACTACTACTACTACTATTACTAAGACTACTACTACTACTACTACTACCACTACTACTACTACTACCATTACTACTACTACTATTACTAAGACTACTACTACCATTACAACACTCACTTCACAAAATTTAAATATTCACATAATGCAAATGTTATCTCTTACTTATCCCTCACAACCACTGATCCTGCAGGGAGGGAGGGACCTAGAGAGGGCAAGGATAGTGGGGAGGGGTTGGGGTAGGGGAAGGGGGGCGGGGTTGGTTGAGGTCTTCCAAGAATCGATCATCTACCGCCATTAATGTCCCGGTTCGGATCACTGGCGGAAGAGTGTGTTGGTGTCGTTGTTGTGCTGCTGTTGCCACTGCTTTACCCATTGATATCTCACTCCCGCTGGTGCAATGTTATATAGCCCCATTTTATATAGCCCAATGTGTTATATAGCCTAAAACAACCGCCGATGAGTTCCCTAATGTTTGGTTGAGTAGGAATGTTGTGGGTTATCACGTCGTCTGGTGTAGGCAGTGTCCTGTTCGTCCTGCCAGCCGCCCCGAGAGTAATGAGCGTCCTTTGGCCTTGTCACCACATTCCACTGATGACTGGAGGGGGGGGGGGTGACGCAGGCTACTCTCCACACCACTTGCTGGGGTGATTATGGGGCGCCCGCCGGTAATGGAGGTTCGCGCTCATTTGCCTCTTCTTTACTCGGACTTGTTAGTTCATTTAGGTTTTTCTTCCTTGTGTGTTTGTGTGGTGTGTGTGTGTGTGTGTGTGTGTGTGTGTGTGTGTGTGTGTGTGTGTGTGTGTGTGTGTGTGAGTGTGTGTGTGTGTGTGTGTGTCATTCACCCATGGTCTTGTCCACGCGAGTCAGACGACGTGTTAGTTAATTTAGGGTTTTTTCTTGTGTGTTTGTGTGTGTGTGTGTGTGTGTGTGTGTGTGTGTGTGTGTGTGTGTGTGTGTGTGTGTGTGTGTGTGTGTGTGTGTGGTGTGTGTGTGTGTGTGTGAGTGTTTGTATGTGTGTGTGTGTTGTGTGTGTGTGTGTTTATGTATGTGTGTGTGTGTGTGTGTGTGTGTGTGTGTGTGTGTGTGTTTTTAAAGCATTTTTTATTTTCGTAGAACTTAACGTTATGAAAAATCGAGATTATTTTGAAAGTTTTTATTAATATTTTAGGAATACAGA
>JACEEZ010008038.1:37500-50000 GCA_016584305.1 Chionoecetes opilio
GAAGAAGAAGAAGAAGAAGAAGAAGAAGAAGAAGAAGAAGAAGAAGCAGAAGAAGAAGAAGAAGAAGAAGAAGATGATGATGATGATGGGTAAGGGGGAAAACACTAAAGGAGTAAAAAAGAAAGAATGAAGAAATACAATGAAGATAGGGAGCAATACGCAAGGACAAAAGAAGGGGAAAAACAAAGTAAAACATGATAAAAGAAGGACAAAACAAAGTAGAAGATGATGGGTAAAGCGGAAAAAACACGAAAGGCGTAAAAAGGAAAGGATTAAAAAATTCAAAACGAAAACGAGAACAAATAAGCAAAGAAAATGAGAAGATGCACGCACGCACGCACGCACGCACGCACGCACGCGCGCGCGCACCCACCCACCCACCCACCCACCCACCCACCCCACCCACCCACCCACGCACGCACGCACGCACGCACGCACGCACGCACGCGCACACACACACCACACACACACACACACACACACACACACACACACACACACACACACACACACACACACACACACACACACGGAAAGACAGACAGACAGACAAGAGAGACACAGACAGGAATGTGAGTGAGAAAGAGAGACAGGAACCAGACATACGACATTGTTATAGGTGTGTGTGTGTGTGTGTGTGTGTGTGTGTGTGTGTGTGTGTGTTGTGTGTGTGTGTGTGTGTGTGTATCTATCTAGGAGATGAGAGGGCAATGACTGAAGGAAGAAAGAGAAAGAAGAAAATAGAAGAGGAAACAGAAAATGGGAGACACGTGGAGGGAAGAATTTTTTTGAGGGGGCTTGGAGAGAGAGAGAGAGAGAGAGAGAGAGAGAGAGAGAGAGAGAGAGAGAGAGAGAGAGAGAGAGAGAGAGAGAGAGAGAGAGAGAGAGAGAGAGAGAGAGAGAGAGAGAGAGAGAGAGAGAGAGAGATAGCAAGAGAAGCAATAGAGCGAGGGATGAAGGCATGGAGGGAGAGAGAGAGAGAAGGAGGGGAGGGGAGGGGAGGAGTGTTGCGAGCCAGTAATAATCATAATCTTTGAGTGTTTGTGTTAGCTGGAGGGCTGTGGGTTCCCTCCTGGTCGGCCCCGTGTCCTGCGTGTCCCGAGGCGGTGCAGGACATGGGTTACACACGACGCGACGGTGGTAGAACACGGTTTGGACACGGCAGGACATGCGCCGAACACAGGTAGGTAGGTCAAGGCGCTGAATTATTACTGCACTTTCGGACACGCTTTGAAATAAGACTAGATTGCGACTCATGAAAGACGATGAATGGATGGCTTGATATGAATCGGGACTCTGCGGCGCGCGTGATAGAATGGACGGTGGCACATGGATAGGCTTAAGATGGGACATGCAGTGGATAGATACAAGGAGACAGGTAATGTGAGAAGGGATCCGTGTCTTTACGTTTCATCATATGAATAAAATGATATAGAAGAACAAGTAAAAAATGTAGCTTCACATGTAGAAAAGATGAGGATATTCAAAACACAAAATAAACGACTGGAAAGGCTTTAAGTAGGATATAGATAAGTGTCAACACCTTACCCAAGCATCTACATCTACTGTACTATAAAAACCTCGGAGTCATACCTTGTTGTATTTAGGAGATGAGAGGCAATGATTGAAGAAAGAAGAAAATTGAAGAGGAAACAGAAATGGTAGACTCGTGAAGGGAATATTTTTTGAGGGGTCTTGGATAGAAAGAGAGACATCATTTTTTTGAGGGGGCTTGGATAGAAAGAGAGACAGATAATTTTTTTGAGGGATCTTGGATAGAAAGAGACAGATAATTTTTTTGAGGGGGCTTGGATAGAAAGAGAGACAGATCATTTTTTTGAGGGGGCTTGGATAGAGAGACAGATATTTTTTTTGAAGGGGCTTGTATAGAAAAAGAGACAGATAATTTTTTTGAAGGGGCTTGTATAGAAAGAGAGACAGATAATCTTGTGAAGGGTCTTGGATAGAAAGAGACAGATATTTTTTTTGAGGGGGCTTGTATAGAAAGAGAGACAGATAATTTTTTTGAGGGGGCTTGTATAGAAAGAGAGACTGATACTTTTTTTTAAGGGACTTGTATAGAAAGAGAGACAGATAATTTTGTGAAGGGTCTTGGATAGAGAAATAATTTTTTTGAGGGGGCTTGGATAGAGAGAAAATTTTTTTGAGGGGGCTTGGATAGAAAGAGAGACAGATACTTTTTTTGAAGGGACTTATATAGAAAGAGAGACAGATAATTTTGTGAAGGGTCTTGAATAGAGAAATAATTTTTTTGAGGGGGCTTGGATAGAGAGATAAATTTTTTGAGGGGGCTTGGATAGAAAGAGAGACAGATACTATTTTAAAGGGTCTTGGATAGAGAGACATAATTTTTTTGAGGGGGCTTGGTGGTAAAAAAAAGTGACGACGAATAGATGCAAATAATCTGTAAGTAGAAAGCCTATAAAGTTAACACTACTTCATCAATCAGAGGAGGATGTTATGTAGGAGATGAAGTAGAATCGAAACACTAAAGACAAATTCGTGAAGAGAGCTGTAAAGGGGCGGTGAAATGGTAATGCAAGTCAAGGTTACCAAATACCAATGTGATTTAAAAGGTCATAAAGGAAGAAGAGGAAGAGCAGAAGGAAGGGGAGGCAGAGCTGGAGGATCTAAACAGGACATAAGAAAGAGGGCGACAAACCAACAGAGACAAAAAAAAAAAAAATATGATTGTCATGGCGTGAGTCTGTACGAATATTAAATTACAGGGTCTCGTTAGCTTCCCCCCCCCCCAACACACACACACACACACAACACCACACACACACACACACACACACACACACACACACACACACACACACACACACACACACAGGAAGGGGCGGGACAGGCCGAGTGGGTGGTGGTCGTCCCCAGCTTGTCTGTAACGTGTCGCAGGAGATTGATCAAGTCATTAGCGATGTATGCAGATCACAGAATGACTGTCCTTCCCTCTGATTATACCCCTCGCGTCCTGATTTAGGGTCGCACATGGCTCCACCCAGGGAGTTATGTAGCGTTAGGTTAGGGACGAGAAAGGGCAGTGGTGAAAAGGGGGACGGGAGGAAGGAGAGAGAAAAGAATGATGGAAGAAAGGTTAAAAGGGGGATGGGAGGAACCAGAGAGAAAAGAATGATGGAAAAATAAAATGATGTGTTTAGTGTAGGTACTGGAATTTGTAGGTTGTGATAGGCGAAGGAGTAGGGAATGAAGGAAAAAATGTAAAGAACAGAGTAGAAGAGCGTGTGTGAAAGGAAAATAAAGAGAATCGAGAACAAAATATGATGAGTTAAGTGTACTGGAATGTGTATACTGTGTAATAGGCGAAGAAAAAGGATGTGGGAATGAAGGACAGTATATAAAGAACAGAGTAGAAGAGCTGTGTGAAAGGAAAAAAAAAGAGAATCGGGAACAGTATAGGTGTGCAGAGAGAAAGAGAAAAATGCCAACTCATGTGAGAGAAGGAGACGTGAGAAAGTACATAGATTAAAAAAAGATCATTCTAAAAAACTAATAAGATAAATAGAAGGTAGAGGAGATGAGAGAAAAATGGAATTAGAGGCGGATTGAGAGAAGAACAAGAAGACACAGAAGAAAAAAGAGATGGGGAAAGAGGAAAATGTAAACGGAGAATAATGACACTGGTAATGGTAGTAATAAATAATTGTAATGGTGATGATAATAATGATACAAACTGAATATGATAATGATAATAATGATAATAGTAGCTAACAGGGAGAAGAGCAAAAGAGAACTTAAATAGTGGGACAAAAGAGGGATAATGATGGTGGATGATGATGATATAAAAACAATGACACTAAACAATGGTAATAATGATAACAATAATAAGGAAATAATAATAATAGTAATAATGATGATGATAATGATAGAAATGATAGTTATAATAAAAACATTGACAATGATACTTATAAGAATGATAATAATGATTAACAGAAAAAAAGAGGAAGAGGAAGAGACGGAGGAGGAGGAGGAGGAGGAGGAGGAGGAGGAGGAGGAGGAGGAGGAGGAGGAGGAGGAGGAGGAGGAGGAGGAGGAGGAGGAGGAGGAGGAGGAGGAGGGAGCGTGAGAGTTATGGCTGCCACACCATTATTTAAGAGCAGGACCGACAAGACATGCTCAGAAAATGGGTAATGAACGCATAAGAAAAAAAAGGACAATTGAGATGAGGAACAAAGGAGAATTTGAGTTTAGGTTTAAGATATATTTCCTTCTTTATTCATATTTCCTTCTCCACTTACTTTTGTCTTTCTTCTTATTCATCTTTTCTTTCCCATCTCCTTCATTCCTCCTCCCATAGCATTCATATTCCTATTCATATATTCATATTCGTCTTATTTTCATCATTCTCTTTTATTTCATCATCGTCTCTGTTTTCTGGGTTTTTTAAAATTTATTTTCATTATGTTTATGCTTTAAAATACCTTTATAATAGCTTTTAGTATCCACAAATAGTAGAAACAAAAACTGACATGGAAAGAAAATATCATGTTATTTATCTGATCACTTTGCTTGCAATATTTTCTCATTTCCTTGATCGTTTTTCTCGATTCAATTGTCCCTGCATTTTTATCCTGTAATACTTTTCTTTATTTCACTTCATGTGTTGCTGTTGATTACATTCTTCCACTCATCACCTTTTTTCATGTGTAAAGTCTAATTATCTGTAGGTATATATTGCGATATAATAATGTCTGACTCGCCTTTAATACCTCTATTGTATTATATATATATATATATATATATATATATATATATATATATATATATATATATATATATATATATATATATATATATATACATCTGTGAATATTCATGATAAGACATGTAAGTGGGAATATCATGAATAAGGCTTTTAAGTTGCATTTTTCTTTGAATACCGATGCTTTCTTATGTATATTGATATTCTTATTTTATTTATATTATGTTCTTATGTATTTATTATGTGATTGCTAGCTGTGGTCAATAAAATATCTATCTATCTATCTATGTATATACAGTGATATGCTTTATGTTCCATACACTGATGACTAATGGTATTTCTGCTTCCCCGCCTCCATGTCTCCGTCTGAAAGACGTCTCTCCATGTCTCCTTCTGTCCCTCCCTCACCCACATTTCCATTACAAAGAACACCATTTACAGCCAAGATTCTCTCTGCTAATTGGGTCCAACGGCCTTCCATTGACATGACATTTTATTTTAATATGTGTATTTATTGTACGATAATGTTCTTCGTGTTCCATACACTGATGACTAATACTCCTTCTTCTTCCCCTCCTTCAGGTGACGGACACCAACGACAACCCGCCGGTGTTCCACGAGCCTGCCTACTCCTTCGACATCCCAGAGGACGCAGACCGCGGCTCCCAGGTGAGTGTGGTGGGAAGGGGTGTTGGAGAGGGTGAATGAGGTGAATTAGTATACGTGTACAATAAGATAGTGAGTGCAGGGTTTGAGAAAGGTACGTGTTCGAAATTATTACCATGTAGATGTCAATAAGTTCGAAAATGCCAAAAAAAATGCCTGCTGAAATTAAGTTCGAAATGTGTTAGTTGGAACTAGGATCTCAGCAAGCCTGAATCGAGGCAATATTTAACCTAATTTATTCTAACCTAACTTAACCTACCGTAGATAACACTAAAGTCGCCAGGACAAATTTTTTTTTATTTACAGACGTTTGGTGGCGTTAATACTTACATTTCTACATTCATGATTTCAGGAAAGTTAGAAGGGGCTATCTGGATAGTCTGTGTCATTTTGTGTCTTCATCTGTGTCATTTTAGGGCTATAAATGAACAAATTACAAAAATAAAAATCGAGTGGCGACGTTGATAACGGGCTACACTTAGGTCGCCAGCTAGTGTTTATTTACTGATTGTCTTCCGGCCGTCGTCGTCGCCCGAAAAAAAAAACTAGTAGGGAAATTTGAAACCGTATATACTTGCAGATACAAAGCATAAAACAACGCTGAAACAGGGTAAATTATACAGTCATGATATAAACTACTGTATCATCTTCGTGTCCTGGTGGAACGCCGACGTGAGTTTCGACAGGGGATGCTTGCAGCCTATGTTGATCTCAAGAAGGCGTTTGACTCAGTGCATCGTGAGTCACTCTGGGATCTTCTGCGACTTCGAGGGATTCCTGCAAGGACTATTGGTTTGATAGCTGGTCTGTATTCTGGGACTGAGAGTGCTGTGAAGTGTGGGGAAGGTGTATCCAGCTTCTTTCCTGTGAATACAGGAGTGAGGCAAGGGTGCGTCCTTGCCCCATCACTTTTCAACGCTTGTATGGACTGGGTATTGGACAGGGTTGTAGATCAAAGTGATTGTGGAGCATCCGTCGGCAACACCAAGATCACTGATCTTGTCTTTGCCGATGATGCAGTAATCTTTGCTGAGTCGCTGGAGGTCCTGGGGATGGCTCTCGAGGCGCTGCACGAGGAGGCAAAGCCTTTGGGACTTGAGGTCTCCTGGCTCAAGACCAAGGTCCAGGTGTTTGGAGACTTACTAGATGAAGCAGTACAGTCTGTTCATGCGTGTGGCGAGGACATTGAGATCTTGGAAAGTTTTACATACCTTGGTAGCGCAGTCCATAATGACGGCGGGTCACGTCAAGAAGTCTTACGGCGGATTGGCATGGCCCACGGTGTTATGGACTCGCTCAGCGGGAGTATTTGGCGTTGTCGGTACCTGTGCAGGAGGACAAAGATCCAGATCTTCAAGCTGCTTGTGATCCCTGTCTTACTCTATGGTTGTGAGACATGGACACTAAATAGTGACTTGAAGAGACGAATCAATGCCTTTGGTAATAAGTGTCTTCGCAGAATCATGGGGTATCGCTGGGATGATTACGTGTCAAATCAGCGATTGCACCGTGAGACTGAATCGAGGCCTATTACCTGCATAGTCCGTCAGCGCCAACTTCGGCTATATGGGCATGTGGCACGCTACCCTGAAACCGATCCTTCCCATCGGGTTGTATCTGTAAGAGACAATCCGGCGTGGAGGAGGCCAAGGGGGCGCCCACAAGGCTCGTGGCTGGGGCAAGTTGATGTTTCTTGTCGAGAGTTGCTTGGTATGGGAAAGGAGCCTGCATGGGAACTCGCGCGTGGTGACCCCCGGGAGTTTAGTTTAGTTTAGTTTAGTTGATTGCCATATCTTTAGAAGTACATATATTATATAATTATATACAAATGTGATCTTAGGCATTAGTCCGCCGAGCAACAGCTCCCTGGCGGACAGGAACAGTGTACAAAATATTATAAATATATGAAGGGCGGCAATAATAAAATATATTTACAAATTAAAAAAAAAATGTTAACTACCATAACAATTACCCAAGTTGATTGATACAATTAAACACTAATTTTGCTACTGAAAATACTAATGATGTGAAGAATATTCATATTAATCCCTAATGTTTTGATTCTGTTGATGGAAAAAGTAAGTCTTAAGTCTATTTTTAAATGTATTAAAATTGTTAATACTTTTCAAATTGTTTGGTAAATTGTTCCAACAATTAGGACCAACACAGTGCAGTGAATGTTTATATAATATTGTTCGTGGTTGTGGACATATCAGGTCAATATGGTTTCCCCGCGTACCTTGACTGTGGTGAAGAACTTTAAATAATGTATTACTATCACTACTATCATTATACCATTGTAAATTGTAAGTACAAGAAAATATTTTTTTAAAAACTCAAATTTCAGTAACCCTAAATCATTAAATAATAAATCTGTATGATCATACTTGCCTTTAAAGGTCATTGTTCTTATTATTTTCTTTTGTGCAATGAAAACATCTTTTACAGTGGAAGGCCAAGTACATCCCCAGACAGACAAACAGTAAATTATATATGAATAACATAAAGAATAGTATATGCTTCGCAAAGCTTCAGTCGTTAAGTTGTGCCTAATTCTGTATAAAATTCCACACATTTTTGATAAGTTCAAATTTACAGATTGTATATGTTTTTTCCAATTTAAATTTTCGTCAATAATAACACCCAGAAATTTAATGTAAGTGACTCTCTGAATTTCATTTTCTCCAAGGTAAACTGAGCCTAAAATATTAGCAACAGAACGATTTTGAAAGAGTATATAATTAGTTTTTCTTATGTTTACAGATAGTTTATTAGCTAAAACCCATTTCGATATATTCTCTAGTTCACTATTAACTTTAACATGTAACTGATCTAATGCCCTATCTTTTAAGAGAAGATTTGTGTCGTCTGCAAAGATAACATAGCTGAAGTTATAACTGGCATTACAACTATCATTAATATACACCAAGAATAGTAAAGGCCCCAAAATTGATCCCTGAGGCACTCCCCTATTGGTACTTTTCAGCGTGGATATATTGTTGTTACAAAACACTGCTTGTTTCCTGTCTGTCAAGTAGCTAGTGAATAGTTTAAGGGGTACACCTCTTATTCCCAAATTTTCAAGTTTATCTAATAATATTTTATGATTAAGTGAGTCGAAAGCTTTAGACAAGTCTAGAAATATTCCTACAACATGAAATTTCCTTTCCAGACAGTTATACACTTCACTTGTGAACTTTGCTATTGCTTTTTCCGTTGATTTGTTTTTGCGAAAGCCAAACTGATATTCAGATAACAATTTAAAATTTTCCAAAAATCCACTAAATCTTTTTACAATAGATTTTTCAAACAATTTACTTATTGATGGTAAAATAGATATTTGTCGATAATTGTTTTCATCTCCTTTATCGCCTGATTTATGGATGGGAATTACTTTTGCTGTTTTTAGTTTATCTGGGAAACATCCTTCCTTAAAACACTGGTTAATGACATGAGTAAGTGGGACATCAATGTACTGAGCTGTGTGTCGGAGGAGACTTGGGGGGATGTCATCATAGCCTGCTGCTGTGTTTTTTCAGAGACTTAAGGTGCTGTTGAACTTCCTCTTTGGTAACTGGATACAAATACAATGACATTTCTGCAGGATTATTAAAATATTGCTTGTGAGAATTTAATTGAATGTCATTGGGATGATTTAGATTTTCTGGTATATTCAAAAAGTGATTATTGAAGATATTTGCAGCAAGATCAATGTCATTTTTCAGTTTTATTTCATTACTGGTGTCTGCCATTTTTCCTGCCCATCAAGTTGTTTATAACGGTCCATGTTGATTTAACATTTCCTTGTCTAAGTTTTAGCTGATCTTTATGATAATTATTTTTGGCAACACGCAGAAGGGTTACGAGCTTGTTCCTGTATTTTCTATATCGAAGTCCATATGTTAAAGGCCATTTGGCAGCCAATCTTTCCAGTCTGTGCTTTTCTCGGATACTATTTCGTAAACCCGAAGTAATATGAGGACTTTTAATATGTTTATTATTAATCTTAACCTTTCTTAGTGGAAAGCATATTTGGAAGTTTTCATTGTATAGACTATAGAATTTATCAAATGCCTCATTTGGATCATTAATATCTAAGATCTGTATCCAATTTGTATTTGCTGTCACCCTTAAAAATTTGTTGATGTTTATCTCAGACAGGCACCTCTTTTGTATATAGCTGTGGATTTCATAATTAAATTTTCGAACAAATTGTGAGTAAACTGGAAAATGATCCGTTAAGTCCGTGTATAGAATATAGTTTTTTACATTTTTCTTCGGATAGGAGGCCCATATATGATCTATTAATGTAGCACTATTGTCAGTTACTCTAGTAGGTTTCGTTGTTAGGGGATAACATCCATGGGAGTACATTACATTCATGAAATCTATTACACCAGGATCACTTAATTTAAGTAGATCCAGATTCCAGTCCCCAAAAAATAAACATAAGTAAACTTCTTAACTTCAATGAAATCAAACAAAGATCAATAGCATTGAGAAATTCAGAGATGTTTCCTTTAGGTGGTCTGTATACAGAAGCTATAAATTAGTCTCCTTTTCACTGCAACTTATTTCTACACAGACGCATTCAAATGTTTCTCTATCATACAGCAGTCAGGTAACACACATGAATTAAAGATATTAGCTACATACATGCACACCCCTCCACCATTTATGTCCCTATTCATTGCATACAAGTTATATCCTGGCATATCATACAAAGAAACTAAATCATTATCCAGTCTTGTTTCAGAGAATCCCATAACATCAAACTTTACACTACAATCATTCAAGCATTGGTCAATAAACATCTGCAGGTTTCTTGGGAGACTTCTAATATTCATGCTTAAAATTGAAGATGCGTCATCACTGTGTTGTGTTTTCAATCCATCAGGATAGATATACTGGGAAAGTGGATATGTTAGGCTATGCAATGCTAGTGGGTCACTACTAGCATCCACACGGTCATCCTGTTCTAAGTTTAGTGAATTTAGAACCATTTTATCAAGGAAGGCTGTTGAAAGGTAATTTATCATGACTGTGTCACTGTTATTGAGTCTGCTGAGTTCATCATTGCTGACTGTAAAAAATGGGAAGTCATCACAGGCAGCCATCTCAAAGGAGAGAGAAAAAAAAAAATAATAATTGCGTATGTCTCACTTACTACTTATTACTTTTTCACATTTTTACGTTGGGGTTTCTTGGTATCCATGGGTTGACTCCGAGGGAGGGGGGAGGAAGGCCCGGGCCGTGGGTCGGGAGATGCGTGCCGTTCATCTGGGGGGGCGGGGGGCGAGCCGCATCAACCTGAGTCTCCTCTCTCACAGCTGATCGCGTGATCCTCACCCCACCGCCAGCACCCGCCTCTGAAGCAGCAGCAGCAGCAGCAGCAGCAGGTTCGGTCGTAGTCGGCGTCGTAGGGTGGGCGAGGCGACGCGCCCCCCGGCGTATGCCCCCAATGATTGATTGATCATCTTCAGTGGCACATACAAATCAGTAGTGATGCTATAAATCGTTTTATTTGGCGGCTAGCGACATTATTGCAGCTGGCGACTAAAGTGTTATCTACGGTAGCCTAACATAACTTAACCCACTGATTACTATATACGTATACCCAACTAAATTTAAGAAATTCTACACCCGTTCCTATTTCCTAGTCACTGTTTAAAATCCTAAATAGGTTCGTGGGAAACAAATTCGCAGATTTTCGAACCTATTTCCACGTACCTATTCCTCAAAAACTAGCACGAACTTGTTGACACGTACACCCTCCCCGTCCCGTGTGTTGAGGGTGGCGCGGGGGTGTCATGAGTGTGGCGGGCCAGGGGTGTTGAGTATATCTGCGCTGGTGTGTTGGTGATGAATATGGCGCAAGAGGTATGCCTCTGTTTCTTTCTTCCTTTGTTATCCATATTTCCTTCTCCACTTACTTCTGTTTTCCTCCTTATTCATCTTTTCTTTCCCATCTCCTTCATCATTCTTCCTCCCACGTCATTCATTTTTCTTTCTTACTTCATTCTCCTCTTTTATTTCTTAACTTCGTGACTCATCTTTTAATAACTTCTTCCTATTTATCTTTCCTCTATTCACTAACTCTGTCTTTTCTTTTATTTCCCTATATAACCCTGTTCCCTTGATCTGTTTATCCCTTACAAGACTCTCTAACCTGCTAAGTGTTACAATAATGTCATCTTTTAATTGCTGTCTCTCACTCTTTCGTCTTTTAAATTCTCGCCGTCACTTACTTTGTTATTTTTAGTCCTTCGTTGGAGCTTGACTTTACATCCTTCACTGTTTTTTGTTTTTTTGTCTCGCATAAATGTATTGGTTTTTATTGAAACTTGACTATCTGTTTCATTTCTTTGCATCCATGTTTTTTTAAGTTTCTTTTGTCTCGTATTTATTTTTCCATCACAGAGCTGGGCAGTATTTCAATACATTTGTATTTAAATACGTATTTCAGTACATTTGTGTATTTAAAAATGTATTTATAAATACATTGGTTGTCATGTATTTAAATACAGTATTTAAATACTTTTATGAGTATTTAAATACATTGTATTTAAATACTCATAATATAAAAATGTAAATACTTTTATATCAGTTAATTTGGCCATAAACCCGCCCAACTATCTGGCAACCCTGATGTTACAGTGAACCAGTGTTTCCACTTTCAAGGAAATTTCCTTATCTTAAGGAAATTTAGGCCTGAGAAGGAAATTTCTAAGGAAACCCAAAATCTAAGGAAATCCTAAGGAAATCAATTTTTTTCGGGCATGTTAAAATTTGTGTGTATTTTAAATGTATTTACAAATGTATTTAAATACAATTGATGTATTTACTATTTAGTATTTAAATACATTTCTCCCATGTATTTAGTATTTAGTATTTAATTACATTTAATGTATTTAGTGCCCAGCTCTGTTCCATCATAGCTGGATGTTCCATCTTCATATTAATAATTGCTCAGTTAATTAAAGTTTTTTTCGTTATTATATTAGTAGTTTATCGATCTCATCAACCTTTTTTTCCTCGTTTTCTTTATTAGCATCAATAACAATATTATATGAATTAAACTCGAGAA
>JACEEZ010008038.1:57500-60000 GCA_016584305.1 Chionoecetes opilio
TCTCTCCAACTCCTCTCTCTCTCCCTCTCTCTCTCTCTCCTCTCTCTCTCTCTCTCTCTCTCTCTCTCTCTCTCTCTCTCTCTCTCTCTCTCTCTCTCTCTCTCTCTCTCTCTCTCTCTCTCTCTCTCTCTCTCTCTCTCTCTCTCTCTCTCTCTCTCTCTCTCTCTCTCTCTCTCTCTCTCTCTCTCTCTCTCTCTCTCTCTCTCTCTCTCTCTCTCCTCTCTCTCTCTCTCTCTCTCTCCTCTCTCTCTTTTTTTTTTGGTGGGTTATTTCGAACGCCAATCATTTCTTTGTTTTTATTTATCATTATCATTATTATCGTTCTTTTTTATTATAATCGATAAATTTTTACTATATACGTATAATATTATCATTATTGTTGATGTTGTTTTTCTTGTATTAGTGGTCATTTTGATGATGATACGAAGTCATGATGGTGTGGTGGTGAAGGTGGTGGTGGTGGTGGTGAAGGTGGTGGTGAAGGTGGTGGTGGTGGTGGTGGTGGTGAAGGTGGTGGTGATGGTGGTGGTGATGGTGAAGGTGATGGTGAAGGTGGTGGTGGTGGTGGTGGTGGTGGTGAAGGTGGTGGTGGTGGTGGTGGTGCATCAAGAAGAAACTATGTTCAAGATTATGGAGCCAGGAGGGGATTTAGGCTGTGTGCCTCCTATGTATAATTATTCATTGATGGGGTTGAGAATACCCGTCAACAGCAGCTACTTGTATTTTTCTCGTATTTTGTAAAGCGACAATGGCGGGCATTTTCCCTTCTCTATTTTTTTCAATCTCGACTCTGATCCTTTTCTGTGGAAGTATGAAAAAAAAGATGTGGACATAATAGCATTGAAGCGGTGGGCGTGGCAAGGGAGGCGTGGTGAGTGATGAAGCGGTGGTGGTGATGATGATGATGATGGTGGTGGTGAGGGTGGTGATGGTGGTGGTGGTGGTGGTGGTGGTGGTGGTGGTGATGGTGGTGGTGGTGGTGGTGGTGGTGGTGGTGGTGGTGGTGGTGAAGAAACACAAGTCAAGGTGAGATGAAAAAAAGGATGAAACGACATGGAAAAACCGCAGAGGCAGGTAATGGTCATGGTGATGAAAATAAGGTGACATAGGGACGGGTCAGGGCAAGTCAGGTCAGAAGGCGGGGTCGAGGAAAGGGCAGTCGAGCGGGGTCTTTGAGGTCAGCTGAAGAAGGGTTGAGATGGAAGAAAAAAAGCAGCTATGGAGCGTCTCGTAACCTCGTTTTCCCAATGATCTAAATTAGCCGGCATCACTCAAACCTGCGTCTCTCTCCTCTACAATTACTCAATGGGCGTGCTGTTAACCTCTCCCAGCCCGAAGCCCGAAGCCCACCGCCCGCCGACCAAGCCCTTCGCGGGTGGCTGGCTGCCCGGCGCCTCCACTACCCATTACCAGGACGCGTCGAGGCTCCTCCTAGTAGTGTGAAGGCCCCTCCGGCTCCCTCTCTACGTGTATGCTCCCTATATAGCGTGTTTACGTATTTGTTGACGGTGTGTGTGTGTGTGTGTGTGTGCGCGCGCATGTGTGTGTGCGTGTGTGTGGTGTGTGTGTGTGTGTGTGTGTGTGTGTGTGTGTGTGTTTTGTGTGTGTGTGAGAGAGAGAGAGAGAGAGAGAGAGAGAGAGAGAGAGAGAGAGAGAGAGAGAGAGAGAGAGAGAGAGAGATTATTTCAGCTTATTTTAACATTCATTAGCTCTTTATCTTTCATCTCATGGGGCAACAGCTTCACTTTTTTACCTCCTTTTTATCTTTTATGGGTTTTTTCTTTTCATGGATAGCTTCTCCAATTTCTTGATGTATTCAGTCAACGCATCTGCCTCCCCCTCCCTCTCCCTCTATCCCTCCCCCTCCCTCTATCCCTCCCACCCATCTTCTAGCCGCATCACTCCATAATCACTGAAGAAGTCGCTGCATCTTCTCCAAATCCAGGGCAGTGTGGATGACCCTGAAGTCCCTCCGTATTAGCTCCTTTTCTTAATTTTTTCTCCTCGTGCCCTCCGGATATCTGAAGCGAAAGAACCCATAGTAGTGTCATTAGCTGTGCCAGGGTTAGAAGATATTACCTCAATATGAAATCGGCACGAACAAGTGGACCACCGGATCCTCCCACAACACGAAGGCGGATAAGTGCACATGTGTGTTGGTGGACGTGCGTGTGCCTGGCGAGTGGCGCGAGCAGAGGCAGCCACGACGGTTTCACTCGGTTAAATAAACATGTGGAAGCCTCAGGATGGCTCATTACCTTGTGTAATTTGGCACTTTCACTTGTTAATGGTAGGCTGTCCATCAGTTATGAAGGATTGCGCGCCCCTCCCGTCGGCTGGATGGCGGAGACTCACCCACAGATACGGCTCCTGAATCATTACGGAGCCACTACTGCCCTACCTACTATTTAGATCATGGCCCTACCTAAGCCCACCAACGTGTGATATTTTACCCGAAGGCAATTGTACCCTTAATCATGCCCTGACAGCTTATTTTAAG
>JACEEZ010008038.1:65000-72500 GCA_016584305.1 Chionoecetes opilio
TGTGTGTGTTGTGAGTGTGTGTGTGTGTGTGTGTGTGACTGTTGTGTGTGTGTGTGACTGTGTGTGTATGTGTGTGTGCTGTGTGTGTGTGTGTGTGTATGTGTGTGAGTGCTGTGTGTGTGTGTGTGTGTGTGTGTGCTGTGTGTGTGTGTGTGTGTGTGTGTGTGTGTGTGTGTGTGTGTGTGTGTGTGTGTGTGTGTGTGTTGTGTGTTGTGTGTGTTGTTTACCTAAGGGTGCCTCGCTATTAATTAAGCCAAAGGTAAGGTATTCAGGCTTACCTCAAGTACCTGAGCTTCATTTATCACCTACCGCCCTCTTCTTCTTCCTCCTCCTCCTCCCCTCCTCCTCCTCCTCCTCCTCCTCCTCCTCCTCCTCCTCCTCCTCTCCTCCTCTTCTCCTCCTCCTCCTCCCTCCTCCTCCTCCTCCTCCTCCTCCTTCTCCTTCTCCTTTTTCTTCCTCTCCTGCCATCATTAGTTGGAGAGATTGGAGGTTGAGGAGGAGTCTTTACCTTTATTATTCAAAATATATCTTCTTAGATTAGAAAATGTAGTTATTCTCGTATAGCCTCGTAAGGATTGAAAGGTTTGAAATTAAGTTTGTTCTTTCTTTGTGTTTATGTTCCTCTTCTTCTTCTTCTTCTTCCTCCTCCTCCTCCTCCTCCTCCTCCTCCTCCTCCACCTCCTCCTCTTCATAAATCGTCGTGCATCATATTTGCTTCTATTTCTCACTGTCGGTCGCTCTGTTCGTGTATGTATTTCACATCGTTATCTCTGCATATTTATCTCTCCCTGCATCCTCTTGTCTGGTGTTATTTTTTAGCAATCATCCACTCTCCTTAATTCATCTTTTTTCATTAACCTTCTCTTCCTCATTCTCATATCTTTTATTTTCTTCCTTTATTTGATTATACCACTCGTTTCCTTCCTCTGTCTCTTCCTTACACCTCATCTACGTCTTCTTCCTCCTCTCCGTCCTGTTACTCTTGCCCTTCTTTCCCTCCTCTACCAAACAGCCAGACTGAAGAAGAAAAGCAGATAGGAAGCGATGAGTTTACGACTGCAACTAAATAGATTTTTTGTCTGATGACATTATAAAACACAGGAATCTGGCTGACGAAGGTCTGGGGACAAAGGCTACGGGCTAAGGGTCGACCTAGGAGCTGGGTACAAAAGCTTGGGGCTGAAAACAAGGGTGGCGACTCGGCAACAAAAGATCGGATTGAAACTAATAGACGAATTAAAGCAACTTAAAAAATTAAGAAAAAAACCCACCTTGGCGGCTATAGCTATGAGAGGACAAAGCAGAGAGGAGCACGATCTAACTCCTGAAAGATAAGAAATCAGTATCTAAGGAAAGAATTGGTTCGTCAACCAATAGAGATAAGACCTAAAAGTAAGATTTAAGGACAGACAGTCGAATGAGCGGTGCCAGAACGCTTCTAGGGACACGAGTGCTGCCGACGGAGATGGAAACTGTGTGTGAGTGTGAGGAGGCGTGGGGCTGGGTAGGGCTGGGGCTGGCGAGCTGTGACGGCCCCTTAGCCTGGCGTTAGGGTGAGCGGAATGTTAACTATATGTCGCAGCTTCGGGCGGCCGTCCCCTCCTCCTCCTCTTCCTCTATCTTCCTCCTCCGCCTCCGCCTCCACGCTGTGACGGACGTGGGGAAGGCTCGGGGTGTGCTGATCTAAGAGTGGGCTGGGCTGAGTCTTGGCAAAGTGTGGAGGGGCTGGTAAGGGTAGGGTAGGGAGGAATGGAGATGAGAGGTGAAGCGCGTTGCGGCTGACAGATGGGAGACATGAGCAGGGCTGCCTGGAGGAGGTGGTTGAGGTTGATAAGGAAGCGGGTTGAAGGCTGACACGGGAAGAAGAAAAGAAAGGGTAGAGCGAGTGAGGACTGGAAGCGAGATTAAGATCACCCATATTACCATTTAAATTCGTAAACATTAAGTAGCGGTGGGTTGACAGGGGCAAAAGCTGACCTGAAAGCCACCTCAAACCGCCCTCCAAAAAAAAAAAAAGAATCTCTCCCCTCCAGGCAGTATTCGGCCCCCCCCCCCCCCCCCCCCCCCCCCCCCCCGTCCCGCCCCGTACGCACCACCCTCGCAGCGGTAGTAGTAATTAACGTAGTTTGAGTAAGTTAGGAAACACGCCGCCCTCCGTCTGATGCCCCTCCCAGGTTGTCTCCCTCCCCCCGCCCTTCCTGCCCTTGCCGCTCCCTCTCCTCCGTCTTGGTGTCCACAGCGTCGTGTACGCCCTCGGGTCCTGTGTCGCAGCCTTGGCAAATAAATAGCTGTCGGACAATTAGACTTTGTACCAATTACCGCCCTTGTTTTGTACTTAACTATTTCATTTTCTTATTCATCTTGTGTTGTTTTAGCTTCCCCGGGTGTGACGTGGAGCGGAGGAAGGGAGGGAAGGGACCAGGGTTAATGTTTTCTTCTCGCGTTGAATATTCGAAGGCAGTCCACCGTTTGGTCCGTGTTTTGGTCTGTCAGTTGATCCTCAGCGAGTCTTCAGTGGATTGTGAAGACTCCATCGCGGCTGATTGATATTCCGCCGAGACCTTAGCTTACCTCCGCCACTCTCCTTAATTCCTCTGGCGGCTGACTCCCCTTATCGGATAGCATACTAAAAACATGCATCGCTGACCAATTAATATTCTATAGATACACTTGTTTACATCAGTTCCTGAGCGAGGATGCACATGTGTTTGGGGATGGGTCAAGGGATACGTGTTGTCACCCCTGCCCCGCCCCGCCCCCCTCCCCCCTCACCTGCACTGACAGTCTGACAGTCACACCAACACCTACAGTTTTTCCTTCATTAATCGTAACATTACGATACTCACTCACCAACACCTACAGTTTTTCCTTTATTAATAGTAACATTACAATTCTCCCTCACCAATACCTTCAGTTTTTCTTTCACTACTGCAATACTAACATGTGTCCTCCTCCTTCTCCCGCAGGTGCAGCACTACATCCTGGTGGTGCAGGCGCAGGACACGGGCCGCCCCTCCCTCTCCTCCACCGTCACCGTCTACTTCAACGTGCAGGACCTGAACGACAACGCGCCCATCTTCGACCCCATGAGCTACTCGGACGAGGTCTTTGAGAACATCACCGTGGGCTCCTCCGTGCTCTCCGTCTCGGCCACCGACCAGGACTCCGGTAGGTGCTCGGCAGGCTTCAAGTTGACGATTCGAACTCATTTTTTACTCTAGTCTTACCTTACAAGATACTCCTTATTATAGTTTATAATTCTTTTGAGATGGCTGAAAACTTGTTCTGATGCAGCCATGTTACGTCAATATGACCTTATTCGTCGTGGCGGAAACTCAAACTCAAACAATAACAATAAGAACTCATTTCAGGTTTGTACGTAGCCCTGGAAAGAATATAACTTTTATCGATAGTTTTTTTTATTATAAGTATTTTGAGACGGTTACGTTGATTCCATTTGTCATATTACATAAAGAGTGATGTCGAGCATCCTCCTATGTAGGTCAGCCCACAGACACATAAGGGTCCGAGGTGAGCCTGCAGGACGCTGACTCATCGCTGGTAATATATTGCACTCCCAACAGCGGTGGGGTGAGGTCTTTGATCTTCCTTAACCTGCGCTACTCCATTTCATTCACGCTTTTCCAGAATTTCCATACCATTTCCTCTGTTCCTCTGTCGGTTTCCACCATGAGATCAAATGAGCCTTAATTACACCTCGCACCGCACGGACCTTGTAAATGTAAAAGAGTCACACATTTCCTCTACCAGAGGGTCACGCCCCCCTGTCAAGCCCTCTGCTGCCCCGCCACTCCTGCCCCATGTCATGCCCTCACACCCCTTCGTCTGTCTTCCTGTTTCCAGTTTCCAGTTTCCTCGTCACTCAAGAGGTCTCTTATCCGTTCCTCACATACGTTCCTCTATCGTCGCTTCTTTACTCATGCCCTTTATTGCATTTTCCTCCTATCGTTAACACCATCCTGCCACGCCCTACTTGCGCGCTCTGTCATTCTCTCAAACACGTCTCCTTTTGCTCCTTGTTCACTTCCCTTCTTCCCTCCCTCTCTCTCTCGTCTCCCTTTTTCTTCGCTTCATTCACTCGTTTTTCTTCCCCCACAGGCCTCAACGGGCGGCTCGAGTACACCATTTCTGGCGGCGATGAGAAGGACCAGTTCAGCATCAGCCCCAATGGCACCATCACCACCAAGGCGCCGCTGGATCGCGAGGACCAGAGCTTCTACAACCTGGTGGTGCGGGCCTCGGATATGGCCTTGCCGCCCCTCGCCCGCCTCTCCTCCACAGTGCAGGTCAGCAACTCTTTCATTTTTTCTACTTTTTATTGACGCATTTTTTTGTATTCCTTTATGTCATGCCTCGGTGCAGGTCCGTAAGTACGTCCTCCACGCCTTTCTGCTTGTTTTCCTCCCCTCTTTACTTTGTCCTCTACACTCCTACCTCTTCCATTTACTCCCTACCTATCCTTCTCCTGTCCTTGTATATGATATCCATGTTCCTTTTCTCAACGCATGGCCTAACATTTCCCTTGGTATCAATCTATCTACTCTAGTTTTTTCATCCCCCTCTTCTCCATTCTTCCTCTCCTAATACACGCTACGAATCTTTCCTCTTTGTCACTCGCCATTCTTCGCAATTTTATACATTCAATCCACCAAAGCCATCTCTATTTCTGCCTTCCTCCTTCTTCTCTTCTCATAATCCAAGTTCTTTTTCCTCTAATTGTGTAATAGATGTGCGTAATGAACTGTCTTCAAAATGTTTCAGTTCTGGTACAATATGAATTTTGAATAATTGCCTCGATAAGTACCTTTAATCTTAAATATATATTCACTGAGGAGACATAAACCTTTAAGCAGATGCAGAGTGAAAGGCAAGAACCTCAAGACTTACTCTTAGATATCAGATAGACAGATTGAGACAAAGACAGACAGACAGGCTGAGTGACTGACGGACTGACAGGTCTTGGTGGAGTGAAGCCTCAAACGGGCGGGTCAAGAGGTCGCTTCTCCAGCTCCCCGTCTTCCTCACTCCATTCCTTCACTCACCATCCCTCCTGCCTCTTTCCTTCCCTTCCCTTGATTCAGGTAACATTCGATAATGAAGCGCAGTGTGTTGTGTGTGTGTGTGTGTGTGTGTGTGTGTGTGTGTGTGTGTGTGTGTATGTGTGTGTGTGTGTGTGTGTGTGTGTGTGTGTGTGTGAGTGACTAAGGTGCTTCTGTGTTCTGAGTTTAGTAATAAGAGTAATTATTTCCACTCCCTCCTGTCTCACCCGCTACCGTCCCCTCCCCCCCAATCACTCCTCCCTCCCTGAATCAATCACCACCACCACTGCAGCAACGACTACAGAACACCGTGAAATTTGGGTCCCGGCTCGCCCGTCTCCACTAATCAAACGGCGAGAAAACTGTACACCTGATGGATGGTTACCAGACGCCACCTGTCCTCGCCTGCCCCAACCCTGACCGTGCGTAAGGGCGGTGCTCCTGACCCTCACTGCAGCGCGGGACGTCCTTGCTGACACCGCGTTTTTTGGTCCCCTCTTTGCAAAGGACGAAGCCAATTACGGCCCGATGTACACGGCTGTAGTGAATTACGTTAAAAAAAGGATTGGTGGGGAGCAACATGGCGTTCTTTTCCTCCCGTGTTTTGACGATCACTGAAGAGGAGGGAAGGAGAGGAGGGTGACAGGGGAGGGGTGTGTCGTCACGCCTCTCCCCTCCCCTTCTCCATGCTCCCTCTTGCCCCGCCACTGTGCAGGACTCCCTTGTAAGTTACGGCCCCGAGACCCGCCCTGTCCACACCTCCTCGCCGCAAAAACACGCGCGACGCACATCATGGCAGTAACCAAGATATAAAAGGTTTCGCGTAGACAAAAATGAACAAAAAATCTGCAAATATAAATCCGTCGCGCCAGTGTGTCGCCGCGGAATAATTTGTGGACAAGCGTTGCTGCGAGTCGCCTGATCCGTGTTGTGATGCTAGTCCAGGAGAGAGAGAAATAGCTTGGCGGTAAATTTGTGTTAACTTTGATGAACGC
Source organism: Chionoecetes opilio (assembly GCA_016584305.1). Taxonomy (NCBI): domain Eukaryota; kingdom Metazoa; phylum Arthropoda; class Malacostraca; order Decapoda; family Majidae; genus Chionoecetes; species Chionoecetes opilio. Next base: position 71,056 of record JACEEZ010008038.1, read on the forward strand.
AGTCTTTACGAGGTCTCTCTCTCTCTCTCTCTCTCTCTCTCTCTCTCTCTCTCTCTCTCTCTCTCTCTCTCTCTCTCTCTCTCTCTCTCTCTCTCTCTCTCTCTCTTCTCTCTCTCTTCTCCTCTCTCTCTCTCTCTCTCTCTCTCTCTCTCTCTTCTCTCTCTCTCTCTCTCTCTCTCTCTCTCTCTCTCTCTCTCTCTCTCTCTCTCTCTCTCTCTCTCTCTCTCTCTCTCTCTCTCTCTCTCTCTCTCTCTCCTCTCTCTCTCTCTCTTCTCTCTCTCTCTCTCTCTCTCTCTCTCTCTCTCTCTCTCTCTCTCTCTCTCTCTCTCTCTCTCTCTCTCTCTCTCTCTCTCTCTCTCACACACACCAACACACACACACACAGACACACACACACACACACACACACACACACACACACACACACACACACACACACACACACACACACACACACACACACACACTTGCAAGGGATATAAGCTCTGCGTTTCAGTTTTATGTGCCACTAAGTTCAGGATCATCGGCTTTTCTTGACATTTTCCTTTTCACACTTAGAGCTGCGAAGGACGACTTTCCGGCTGAGTTTGGAGGTCGGTCGGAGGTTTGAGGTGTCATGAGCCAGAATCTTTTTTAATATTTTTCAACACGATGAGCCAAAATGGACTTCCGCAGAGGGCTTCTCGCTGGCCACGTCTGTCATTCACCTCCTGGCCCTCACTCCCTCACCCTTTCCTCTCTCTCATCTTCATTCCTCCACCTGTACTGCCCTCACCTCTTGCCACCTCCTGACCTACACCACTCACGACTGCCCGCCGGTCCTGCTCTGAGAGGGATGGTGAGGAATGGAATGGAATAACAGATGAAAATACAATTCACACGAGACTTATTTGTCCACAAGAGTTGATGTGTTTTGAGGGAAAGAGGCGGTGACCAAATGGTTAGTGCCTGGGAGTGGTGAGCTTGGAATCCCGAGTTCAAGTACCGACGGGAGCAAATTCTAACTGCAATTATCGCTTGGCTGAAGTTTACCGACATAATTCCTATCAACTTTTCTTTCTATGGCGAGTACATCAAAGAACGGTAGGGGTGAGGGGGGGAGCATGAATCCATCACAGGCGTAACTACAGTATATGATTGCACCAATACCACCACGCGAGAGAGAGAGAGAGAGAGAGAGAGAGAGAGAGAGAGAGAGAGAGAGAGAGAGAGAGAGAGAGAGAGAGAGAGAGAGAGAGAGAGAGGAACAAAAAATTGCACATTTGTCAGCAAAACTTAAAACTCAGCTCCGAGTTTCTATTTTATTTTATTTTAGTTTCAAGCATCACAAATTCAACTAGCTGGAGGAGGAGGAGGAGTAGAAGATGGTGGTGATGGAGGAGTGGGGGTGGCGGAAGAGGAAGAGGAAGAGAGGAGGAGGAGGGGGCTCACCGTCAGTCTTGAAG
>JACEEZ010008038.1:77500-82500 GCA_016584305.1 Chionoecetes opilio
TGAGGTAGGGAGGGTGTGTGAGGCAAGGCAGGTGCGTGAGGCAGGGAGGGTGTGTGAGGCAGGGAGGTTGTGTGAGGCAGGGAGGGTGTGTGAGGCAGGGAGAGTGTGTGTGGCAGGGAGGGTGTGTGAGGTAGGGACGGTGTGTGAGGCAGGACAGGTGTGTGAGGCAGGGAGGTGTGTGTGTGTGTGTGTGTGTGTGTGTGTGTGTGTGTGTGTGTGTGTATGTGTGTGTGTGTGTGTGTATGTGTGTGTGTGTGTGTGTGTGTGTGTGTGTGTGTGTGTGTGTGTGTGTGTGTGTGTGTGTGTGTGTGTGTGTGTGTGTATGAAGAAGGATACTTTATGACTACTCCAAGTTTGAGTGCAACAAGAAAGATGAAAGTTTTCCTCATTGGTTTTCCTCGAGCAGCCACTTCGACAATGCGCGTCTGTCCGAGCACCTGAAGCCCCCGCCAGGAACCGTCCCTCCACACCGTCGGGGGAAGGGTCAGACAGTACACACGAAGCCCTAAGACGCGACGACTTATCTCCTGACGACACGACGACGAGCTCAAAAACATCACCACTCACTACTATTTTACTCCTCCACTTCCTTTCCTGACTACCTTCTCCTTCAACTTCCTCTTTCCATTCCTCCCCCTCCCCCCCTCCCCCTCCCCCTCCTCCTCTCCCTCTGCCCCCTCCTCACTACCGTTGCTTACCTCACAAACACATCTGCAAGTGACAGTGACGTAGATGTGGGCGGGTCTTTGAATATTTTTTTCTTGGGGGAGGATGAGAGGCGGGAGGGGTTGGGTGGGAAGGGGAGGAAGAGTGCCAGGGAATGTAAGGGTTATAGGTGGTCGTGTGTGTGTGTGTGTTGTGTGTGTGTGTGTGTGTGTGTGTGTGTGTAAGTGTGTGTGTGGTTGTGTGTGTGTGTGTGTAAGGTGTGTGTGTGTTGTGTGTGTGTGTGTGGGTGTGTGTGTGTGTGTATGTGTGTGTGTGTGTGTGTGTGTGTGTGTGTGTATGTGTGTGTGTGTGTGGGTGTGTGTTATGTGTGTGTGTGTGTAGTGTGTGTGTGTGTGTGTGTGTGTGTGTGTGTGTGTAGTGTGTGTGTGTGTGTGTGTGTGTGTGTGTATGTGTGTGTGTGTGTGTGTGTGTGTGTGTGTAGTGTGTGTGTGATGTGTGTATGTGTGTGTGTGTGTGTGTGTGACCATAAAGGGCAGTGGCAGGAGAAGGGTGAGGTTAGTTGTTTGCTTGTGCAAGCGAAAAGGTGTTAACATCGCTGATGACAAGTTTTGGGGAGGAGAAGATGAGGGAGAGAGAGGTGAGAGAGAGAGAGAGAGAGAGAGAGTAGAGAGACAGGAAGATGAGAGAGAGATGAGAGGAGAGAGAAGCAGGAGAGAGAGAGAGAGAGAGAGAGAGAGAGAGAGAGAGAGAGAGTGTGTGTGAGAATGAAGACAGAGTGAGGAATGAGATAGTAGTAGTGTTAGCATTATAATAGTACTATTAGTAGTAGTAGTAGTAGTAGTAGTAGCGGTGGTGGTAGCAGTAGTGATAGAGGAGCAAGTGGTGTAGAGGGTATAGTGGTGGTGGTGGTAGCGGCAGAGGAAGGGCCAGAGTGGCGCCGATGAGGGCTGCCCTGACAAACCCCGTTAACTGTGGGTAATAAAGTTTAGTGCTGGCATATATTACACGCCGCGATGTAGCCGAACCACGAATTGTTTTCACACCTCGTGGCATTGATCCTACCTGCCCTTCTCTCTCCAATGCCCCTTCCCAGTCAGTCACCCTGCTGTCTCCCCACACCCACACACACACACTGGCTGCAGCAGAGGGCGCAGAAGACGAAGTTGAAGAGGGTGATGGTAGAAGCGAAGGGGAAGAAGGAGAGGTGATAAGCTCGATATGTCTAATACAGGAAGGAAGTAGATGTCCACAGCCTTGCGGGTTTAATGTGTGACTAAGACGTGTTTGGATGTGTTGGTTTCGGGCAGAATGGGATGAAACGTACGTAAGGAGGAAAGGAAGGAAAGACAAGACAAGAAAAAAACGAGCGAAACTTTTAGGTCATTGTTAGAGATTAAAGCCTTCGTGCCATTAATTAATGTAGAACTGGAGATGAATAACAACTAACAACAACAAGTTCTATACATGTAGTGATGGTGGTGCTGGTGCTGGTACTGCTATACCTATTGCCCTTCTGCTCCCTAGTTGTCATATGCAGAAATCTATTATGTTAGCGTTATACTAGGGCGGAAAAAATTAATAATAGAACCTCTCAACCCCCCTCATCACCCCCCTCCCACCACCACCACCCCACCACCACCACCACCACCACCACACCACCACCACCACCACCATCAAACATAAAAACCGAGAGATCATGTCTGCCTGTCTGTCTGTCTGCCGAAGAGGAGCATAAAACTGTTTCTTGTGCCAGACTCACGATTTTCCTTGTTTTTAATGCTTGGCTGTAGTTGTTGTTGATGTATGCAGTGAAGTCCGCTTGCCGAGGATATGATTTATTGAGTTCTTTAAAAGCGGGAGGGGAGGTGAGGTTGCACACTACTACGCTCAGTGAACCTGTTTGTGTGTGTGTGTGTGTGTGTGTGTGGGTGCGAATATCTCCTTCTCCTATTTCCTTTCTATCCCGCGGCCAGTCCTCCCTCTCCCGTCCCCTTCCCCTTCCCCTCTCTCACTTCCAACGCCCCCCCCCCCTCCTTCCCCCCCACTTAACACCCCTTCCCCATCCCGTTCTCACACCTTTTAGCACCCCTCCATGTGTCTGGGAACTGTCACCATCACCCCGTAATCCGTGTAAGAATGCTGCTAACTCCTTTGACTTTCCTTCCTATGCTTTATACTTATTTATATTTATTTATACTTTGTGTCATTATATTCATCTATGGAGATCCTGCATTACCTGTATTCTGGGTCTTGTAATTATTTATGGGAGTGGAAGTGAAGGGTTTTGATTTCTACCTTTTTTTCATTTTAATTATTTATTTTTCATCATCATTGTTGATATGACGTCATCTTTACTATCATCGTTATCCTCACTGTGTTCATATTTTTGGCATCATCATTATTTGCCTCTCCTTTTCTTCTTCTTCCTCCTCTTTTCTCTTCTTCCTCCTCCCTATCATTATCATCATCGTTTCTTCTTTCTCTTCCTCCTCCTCCTTCTTCTTCTTCCCCATTATATTCAACAACATCATCATCATTTTTTTTCTTCTTTTTCTTTTCTCCTCCTCCTCTTCTTCTTCCCCATCATCATCTTCATCACCATCATCATCATCATCATAATTTTCTTCTTTTTCTTCCTCCTCTTTCTCTTTCTTGTCCTCCTCCACCTCCTCTTCCTCCTCTTTTACTCTATATATACCTAACACTTAGAAATATCCCGATAGTTATATTCCCTATTTTCTCATACACCTCCACCCTTCCTTCTTTTCATGTATCTTTTCATTATCAATTTTTTTTCTTTATCAATTCTCCTTCCTTCTCTTCTTCCTCCTTCCTTGGCGTCTAGTTAATCACTTACTCCCCCTCCTCCTCCTCCTTCTCCTTCTGCATCTCGTTGTCCTCCTCGTCGTCATCCCGAAGACCTGCTCGACGCGACTCCTGTTAAGATTATGCTTGTCTGTAATCTCTCAGGACACGGGTGGGGAGTTTTGTCTATTAGTTACTTGATTACATAACGGGAGCATCGCATAGTAGCTGCTCTACCCTTCTCCTTCCTATCCTCTTTATCTCTCTCGCTCCTGTTTCTTCTCTTTTCTTCTTTCTGTTTTGTCTTCTTCTTTATCAGTATCGTCATCTTCTGCTCTTCGTTCTCCTTGCTCTCTTCTTTTTTCTTCTCTTCATTCTTATCTCCATTCTTTCAAACAATTCACAAAAGTATACATGATAATATGTTTTATATTTTTCCTCATTTTCCTTCTCCTGAGTCCCTGATATTACTTCTTTTTCTTTTCTTTTTTTCCTTTTTCATCTTCTCTGCTCATTTCGATTTCTTCATTCTTCCTCTATCTCTCCTTTATATTGATTATACCTCCTCCCTCAAGTGTATCAATTTCTTATCTAAAATCATTTCATTAAAGAGATTTCATTATCATCTTCGTTCAACTCCCTATTTACTGCCTCCCTCATGCATGCCTTCCCTCTCTCCCTCCCTCCCTCTCTCTCTCTCGCTGTTTTTCCTCATTATACCACCTCCTCCTTCTCCTCTTCCTCCTTCCATCCTTTCTCCTTCAGCGGCTCTTCCCACCATTCGGGAGTTTATAGCGATGGGGGAAGACCATTAGGCATGTCGGACTAACGCTTGATACTTCGCTTCATAAATATTTTCCTGCCTAGGTTACTGCCGCCCTGATCACTCCTCTGTCTAGGCGCGTCTTCTCTCCTTCCCTCCTGACCCTGACCCTGTACAGCCTACGTATCCTGACCTCTGCACGGCACTACCTACTCGCAGGGTCATAGAGATGTGAATGACCCTGCCTACTCGTATCTTCCCGTTTTCTACACGTTGCGCCGCGAAAATCATGTAGAATCGAAGGGCACCGAAGTGTTTGCTCCATTTTCTGTTTTCATATGTCAAGAAATCGGTGGTAAGAGTCTTCAAATGTGAATTGCAATTGGATAAGAGAGTGAGGAAAGCTGGGAAGGGAAAAGGAGGTCAAGTTAGAGAGGTGATGGTGGAATTGTAAGGATGAGGAGGTAAGGAAGGAGAGGTGAAGAGAGGGTTGGAAGAGGCGAGAGGTGAGGCAGCAGAGGTAAGAGAGAAGTGTGAGTGGAGAGGTGAGGGTGGAGGGGCGCCGCTGAGTGATGTGCGCCAGCCTACGCCCTCCACCCACACCCGCCCCTTGAAACGAATGGCATGAGTGGTGTAAGGGTGAGGCGGCCATTGCCAGGTGTGGTGGCTCTCGTGGCTCAGTGTTTTTGCGGCAGGGGTAACGGGGCGGCGCGCTGGCTGCCGGGTTCACGGGGCTGGCGGGTCCTGTTGATGCTACGCCCGGTAT
>JACEEZ010008038.1:90000-160000 GCA_016584305.1 Chionoecetes opilio
CACACACACACACAACACACACACACACACACACCACAACACACACACACACACACACACACACACACACACACACACACACACACACACACACACCCACACACACACCCACACACACACACACACTTCGTTTTTTGCCTTATCCTTGTATTCTTTGTCACAATTTCATCAGTTATTCTTCAAGTTTCACACCGACAGAGGGACGTCCTCCATAACCCTGCATGCTTAGCCCTCCAGAGTAAGTTGTTCGGACCAACGCCCTTCCCCTTCCCTCCGGCCTTCCATAACCCTCCCTCTCTTTTCCCATCATACCCCTCCTCTCCTCCTCCCCATTCCTCCTGTCCTACATTCCTTCTACCTCTCCTTCTCCTGGGTATTTGATATGAGAGAGAGCGAAGCCTGTGTCTGCCCATTGGTCACTAGGCGGGAAGAGGACACGATATAGGACAAGGCGGGAAACGTGGCTTGAATGTGTCTGGAGGAAGTGTTTGCTTTGTCGTTAATGTTGTTGTTTTGGTAGTAGTGATGGTTGTGTTCATGGCATCTCATGTTCTTGTCTGCTGTCACACTTAAATCCCCTGAAACACCAACCTTCATGCCTTGACATAGGAAGTGGCTGTGGAATGGGTTGATGTGATGATGTGTTCGCGGCTGCTACTTCTTCGCGTCGCCGAGTGGTTTAAAAAATATCCATCGACTTGTGACCTGAAATCCATCATACCTTCCATCATGTTTCGTGCCGACATAACCACAGCCTCAACCCGCCGGGACAGAAGTTGTGTTACGTGTTGTGGAGTCCTTGAAGTCACCAGACGACAGCTTCAGCCTCACGTCCAGCCTAATGTTACAGCGTCAGCGTCCCAGAGCACTGATATGTATACAGCACACGCGCCGCAGTCACTTTGCGCGGATATCAATGCCAAGCCGCACACGTATAAGATGCGAACACACTATTTCGTTTCTCGGTCGCATTTACAGTAAGTAGAATTTATGGAGACTGCAAATGACGCTGATCAGAGTTGAGGACATTTTGATCACACACACACACACACACACACACACACACACACACACACACACACACACACACACACCACACACACACACACACACACGCACAGCACACAACAAACACACACACACACACACACCACACACACACACACACACACACACACACACACACACACACACCACCACACACACACACACCACACACAACCGGTGTGTGTGTGTGTTAGGGTACTCCGTAGTGTAGGGGAAGCACGCATGGTTCACAACCGAGAAGTCCCGGGTACGATCCCCGGGCGGAGCGGAAACAGATGGGCTGTTTCCTTAAAACCCGAGCCCCTGTCCACCCAGCAGTGAATGGGTACCGGGTGTTAGCCGGGGTTTGTGACCTGCTCTCCGGGGTGCTGGCTTCGGCCAAAACTAAGCACTAAGGATGAATGATAAAAATGTTGATATGGAGACGGGGCCATACGAGCGTTGCTCAGGCCCTGTAAAATACAACTAGATGAATACAACTAGATGAGATGAATACACACACACACACACACACACACACACACACACACACACACACACACACACACACACACACACACACACACACACACACACACACACACCACACAGACGCACACACACACATACACACACACACACACACACACACACACACACACACACACACACACACACACACACACACACACACACACTGGTCTGGTCATCTTTGCTTCAATTTTCATCAGTATTTCTAAAATAGTCAAATTCGATACCAAAAGTATTGAATTCCTTTACACAAGAAAACACAAAACAATCATATATACGATGAACCAACGAATAACCAGATGACGTTACTTCATATTCTTCTTACTTGACTTCATCTTCCCCTTGCATGTTCCCGTAGATCGTGTTACCTACCCAATATACATCACAGGTAGACGCTTTCCCATCTCCAACCACACGTCGCCCTCCTCTTCGTACCCTTCTGCCTCCTCCTCTATCCCTAATCTTCTCTCCTCTCTTCCCTTCGCCGTCCTAAGCTTCGCACAATTTCTTACTTCTATCATTTCCAACTTTTGTCCTGCGTTTGTTATTCCTTTCCTTCTCTTCCTTTCTGCCCTGGTAAGTACCCTTGTTATAGACCAACAGACCACCTGGTATCTATATTATTCCCATGCTACTCTTTATTCCTTCTCCTCCTCTTCCTCCTCCTTCTCCTCCTCCTCTTCTTCCTCCTGCTGCCCCCCATCTTCACCCTCATCATCATCATATTCTCCTTTTGTCTTTCATCTCACCGATGCCCGCTGCCCTTCTCCTCTTGCCTTTGCCCTTCCGCCGAGCCTTCCCCTCCTCCATCCCTGCTTCCTCGCCCTTATTCTTCATCCTGTTCCGTTCATTTTCTACCGTTGCTTTCTCTCCCTCCTTCCTCGTTCTTCTTATCTCCTTCTGACCTTCCCCTCTACTCCTCTCATACCTCCTCTTCCGTATTTGCCATATCTCCTTCCCCCTCTTGTCTTGTCTTCCCCTTTCCCCGCAACGCACCCACGATGCCAGGGAAGAGAGATACGCTGCGGGAAAGGACAGGACCACCCCAGGTTCTTGATTGGGAAGATTTCAGTGCTGGGTTAGAGTTATTCGAGGCGCGGGACCCTCGAGACCTCGGCCATGACGAGGTCACACTAAGACCAGCCAGCCGGTTATTGACGATTTCAATTATTTTACTAAATGTTCAAAATCTCATGAGCCACACTCGTTCTGATTGACTCTTTTATGGTCCCTTAGGAGGTGGGCGGTGCAGGGGCAAGCAGCAGTGTGACCTGTTGGATGAAGGTTATAAGCATGTGTACTTCCTTTCATGGACGGATCGGGCGTCATGTGTGCCCAATGCATCACATCCGCTAGTCAGTGCGCTTGCTACGATGGCCTTTTGGGGAGAACCCGATAAATGTCGGCCAGTCACCGGTGAGCCAAGAGCGACGCAGAGCCGCTTGTGTTCCTCGCAGTGACGGGCGGCGCCCCCGGGTGCCACGCCGGGAAAGAAGTGCCGGTTCTTCTTAAGGCCGGTCCGCCTTACCACCCAGGTCACGCGGCGCCCCCGGTGACGGTGACGCCGTGGACGGAGTGACGGAGGATCATTGCGATGCCGTCTTGTCGCGGCGGCGAAGACATGGCCTGCCCGAGAGAAGGTGTCCCCGCGGCGAACAACCAGCGTCATTAAGAATAATTACGAACACTCGGTCCGGGCGGAGAGCAAACAAGCACTCGCGTCCTCACCCTGAAAATTAATGTATGGTGGATTTTGCGAGTCACTTGTACGAGAAGAGCCTGAGGGAGCGGCGAGCTCCTCTCCACCGAACACAGCTCCACCGCCGCAGGTCGTATGTCGGGATCTGGCAGGGCGCCATGCCGCAGCTCTTCCCCTGCCATACTTGACCCCACTCCCCTGCCACACCCTCTGCTGTTCTATGCTGTCCCATCCTTGGTCTGCCGGTCTTGCCCAATGCTAATCCTGTCATTTAAGCCCCTAGCATTTACGCTGTCCACCGCAACACCCACTCAGCCCCTCACTGCACCTGTGTCCACGCCACACCCACACAAGGTCCGCCACACCCACGCCATAGTCACATCACCTGTCTAAACCCGCACTCATGTATACAGCTGTTAGTGACGCTGCTCATACTTCCTGCAATAACTCAAAGGCAGATCAGGTGGTCAGTAATCTCCAGGCCATCGACACACCTGCCTCGTCAAGCAGTACTAGGGATTCTTTATTTACCTGGCCGTAGTGGTACTTCACTATCTGAGGTTCGTGTGCCTGGTTTTAGGTTACCTGGGATTTTTATGTTACCTAGCTCGGATGACCTCGGATCTGAGGACACGTGTTATTTTTCGTTCGCCTGTCGTCGAGGCATTAAAGTTTGCCTTGGACATTTTCTGGTTTTGGTTGAGATGCATTGGAATGAGAGATGGTTTGTCCATTACTTAAGGCCGGCAGCTCGTCCTCGACCTGAGTGTTTTACCACGGAAGTCCGCGGAAATACCTCACATTCTGCCATGTGATGCGACAAAAAACATTTCGTCAAAAAAAGTCATAACTGAAAACATTAATCCAACTCTTTTAATGGAAGTAATCTTGATGGACCACTTGACTAGACTTTTTTTTTCAAAGTATCCGGGAAGTAGGTACTCCCAAAGCGACGAGGGGGGGGGGGGGAGAGAGAGAGAGAGAGAGAGAGAGGAGAGAGAGAGAGAGAGAGAGAGAGAAAGAGAGAGAGAGAGAGAGAAGGATGTTGATGGAGACTGTTGCTGTAGGTAGATCTAAAGAGCCACAAGAACCGCCACTCCTCCCAATTACCGTGAGAGTCCTCGGGGCCGCGGCGAGGACCATTGGAATCCACTAATTGTGAGAATGGCAACAGACATCACAGCGCCCGACAGACCCCGAGATTATTACTGCTATTATCATTATTATCATTATCATTATCATTATTATTATCTTTATCATTATGATCATCATTATTATCTTTGTAGGACGAGGTAACATCCTACATCTTTATCATTATTATTATTATTACTATTACTTCTATTGTTATTTGTCATTATTAGTAGTAGTAGTTGGTAGTAGTATCTTCATTATTATTGTCATTATTATTGTTTGCTGTCATTGTTGTTATCATGTTTGTTGTTGGTGTACTTTTTTTCTTTTTTCTTATTTTTGAATGGTTAGAAGGAGAAGGAGACGTGTTAAAAGAGATTATTTGTTTCGTAAAAGCTAAGGTGATGGTGGTGAGTTGTGTTCATATAGATGTCCTCTCTCTCTCTCTCTCTCTCTCTCTCTCTCGTCTCTCTCTCTCTCTCTCTCTCTCCCCTCTCTCTCTCTCTCTCTCTCTCTCTCCCCTTTTCTCGCTCTCTCTCTCTCTCTCTCTCTCTCTCTCTTTTCTCTCTCTCTCTCTCTCTCCTCTCCTCTCTCATTCTTCTCTCTCCTCTCTCTCCCTCTCCTCTCTCTCTCTCCTCTCCTCTCTCCTCTCTCTCTCTCCTCTCTCTCTCTCTCTCATCTATCCTCTCAATGTAGTTACTATCTCTTCTACCTTTTCTCCTCCATCCTCCCCCATCCCTCTCTCCCTCTCTCCATCTATCCACCAAACGTATCTTTCTCCTTCCATCCCTATGTCCATCCGTTCTTGTATTTCCTAGTTTCCTCTGCCCTCACCTCTTTAAATTTCTTTTTTTCTTCTTCTTTGCGTTCCAACGATATCGTTCCCTAGATATTTTTCTTTATGAGTGTGTATGAGACTTGGTCCCCTTTTTAGTGACCACGTACCCTAATTGTTTCGTACTGAGAGAGAGAGAGAGAGAGAGAGAGAGAGAGAGAGAGAGAGAGAGAGAGAGAAGAGAGAGATGAGAGAGAGAGAGAGAGAGAGAGAGAGAGAGAGAGAGAGAGAAAGAGAGAGAGAGAGAGAGACAGACAGACAGACAGATAGACAGACAGACAGACAGACAGAGAGCAGAGAGAGACGAGAGAGAGAGAGACTAGAGAGAGAGAGAGAGAGAGAGAGAAGAGAGAGAGAGAGAGAGAGAGAGAGAGAGAGAGAGAGAGGAGAGAGAGAGTGAGAGAGAGAGAGATTAGAGAAAGAGAGAGAGAGACAGACTAGAGAGAGATACAGAGAGAGAGAGAGAGAGAAGAGAGAGAGAGGAGAGAGAGAGAGAGAGAGAAGAGAGAGAGGGAGAGAGAGAGAGATAGAGAAGAAGAGAGAGACAAGAGAGAGAGAAGAGAGAGAAGAGAAAGAAGAAGAAAGATTAGAGAGAAAAGAAGAGGAGAAAAAGGAAAGAAGATACAAGAAGAGAGAGCAACAAATAAGAAATAAAGCTATTATGCCGGACGCTGCAGTAGAAATGAAGAGGGGGAGGTAGAAGAAATAGAGAGAAGACAGAGAGGACAAGCGTAGGAAAGGGGGAAATCTATTCGAATCTTTTTGAGGAATATTTCCTCCCTGAGACAAAGCTCCCACCACATAAAAATTCCTTATTCCTTATTGTTTATTTTTTTCATCTCTCTCTCTCTCTCTCTCTCTCTCTCTCTCTCTCTCTCTCTCTCTTTTCTCTCTCTCTCTCCTCTCTCTTCTCTCTCTCTCTCTCTCTCTCCTCTTAATTCTTCCTCCTCCTTCCTCTCCAATTCCATAATTTCTAACTATATGCTCCTCGGCTTTTGTTTACATATATTAATTTTTTTATTTTCACTTACATCATCAACCTTATTTCCTTTCCCCTTTTTTTCCTCTCTTACCCTTCTTTATTTATTTCCTTCTATTCCTCCTTTATTCCTCCTTATCCCATATAGCATTACTCCTTCACATATTCCATAACATATTCTTCAAAATTCTCAAGAAATGCTGACCTTAATTTGAAAGGGAAGAATGGACGGATAAAAACGGAGGGTTGGGTAAGAGGAAATAATAAATAAAAGGTTGATGAAGGAAAGGAAGGAAGGAGGCAGAGAGGAAAAGGAACCGCATTTAGAGGGAGGCTGAAAGAGAGAGAGAGAGAAGAGAGAGAGAGAGAGAGAGAGAGAGAGAGAGAGAGAGAGAGAGAGAAGAGAGAAGAGAGAAAGGACCACCCCGCCCCAACACCAAACATTGAGTAGCTGTGACTTCCAGGAGTAAACGCTGATATTTCCTCCTTCCCTCCCTTCCACACTCCCCCTTCCCCCTATCCTACCTTGCCTCTCCCTTCCTTCTTCCTCTCCACCTCCACCTTACTCTTTCTCTCCTGCGTTAGGCCTACAAAGTATTTATATATAATTCTTTTTATTAGTATACTAAACGCACTTTTTTATTGTATCATTTATTCTTCCTCTTGTTTTTCCTTCTTTCCTTCTTTTTCCTTAAACCTCCTCCTCCTCATTAGCTCTCTAATTGCTACTGTTTGTGTCTTGTGGGTCAATTAAGGCTTAATGGCTTCACCTGTCACTTTTTTCACCTTTAATGGCCCAGTCATGACAAATGTTTCAGAAGGTCCAGAAGAGGTGATTACCCAACGCCCCTCCACCACCACCCCACCACCACCTCCACCACTACCCCCCCCCCCATCCCTGCCCCCATCCCTCCCTTCCTTCCTTCCTCCCCCCTTCTCCATTCCGCCGCTATCACCACAATCCTCACCATCATCACCACAACCACTATACGTACTCTATCAAGCAAACGCACACATGAACACACACGTAATACATACATACATACATACATACATACATACATACTACAGTACATACAACAGACGGACATTCCATACTCTTATTTTATCACGATTCGAAAAAATAATAGTAAAGCTGCTTTGTCGGCTAACAAGTGTTTATGCTTGTGTGTGTGTGTGTGTGTGTGTGTGTGTGTGTGTGTGTGTGTGTGTGTGTGTGTATGTGTGTGTGTTGTGTGTGTGTGTGTGTGTGTGTGTGTGTGTGTGTGTTGTGTGTGTGTGTGTGTGTGTGTGCAGGTCTTCACAATAGAGGAGGGGGAGGCTGGGCGGCGCGGAGGTTGGGGAGACGTTGTGGTGAGGGGCTGGGCGAGCTGGAGAAGGCTTAGGGGAGAGGGACGGTGGGTAGAGGGAGTAGAGGAGGGAAGGTGGGTAAAGGAAGGAGGATGTTTACATTGTTTTCCACTTATGAAGGAGGAAAAAAACGAGACGTGCGAGGAGTAGGAGGAGGAGCTGGAGAAAGAAGGATACCGTGATGATGGAGAGAGAGAGAGAGAGAGAGAGAGAGAGAGAGAGAGAGAGAGAGAGAGAGAGAGAGAGAGAGAGAGAGAGAGAGAGAGAATAAATACGATACACAACACAACCGTATATATGCAGACAAGTAAAAAAATAGTATTAACCCTCCAAGCAAATATTTGACAGGATCATGTTGAAGGAATGAAAGAAGGAAGAAAAAATGAATAGTAAAATGAGGAGGAACCGTGTTGAGAAGAAGAGAAGGAGGAGGAGGAGGAGGAGAAGAAAGAGGAGGAGGAGGAAGAGGAGACCGGTAGAGCACGTTGAGTTTCCCGCTGGTCAAGGCAAGCACCGGGTCCCTCAACATCACTGCCCACCAATGACAATCCACTCTATAATCTGGAATCATTAAGCCCCAACGCATGTTACCCTCGGGCTACGGGCGTGCAGTGTATAGGGCACCGCGACCGCCCCTCCCTGCATGCATACGATTCCCAGGCACTAAGCTGGCCCGACGGATGGACCGCAGTCATGCCACACCACACCCGATACTACGAAGTGCAAAGGGCCCTACCACAACCACCCTCGCCCTCCCCGCCGCACCCCCCGCAAACACAACGCATACCTTCCACCCCTCAGCTATCTTAGGGGTGGAAATTGCACGCCGCTGCCCCTCTTGTATAGGTTCGTGGAGGGATAAGGACGCGACCTATAATTTTTGCAGTATTTATGGGGGAGGTTTAGGGCCGGAGCGGATCAAGACGCCGAAGTATTGAGCAGCTCGGCAGGTCGCGGGGACGAAGGTGGCGAGGCGGAGAGGCTGAACGTCGACCTTCGTGCTGCCTGGAGGGTTTGGCTCTGTCTTGCGTCACTTGAGAGGAAGGAAGGAGGGAGGGATGGGGCAGGAGGATGTGTGTGACGGGGCGGGGAGGTGTGCAGGCGTGGTGTAAGGTCAAGAATGCTCATAACACCCTACACACACACACACACACACACACACACACACACGCACACACACACACACACACACACACACAATACACCCCTCACACAAACACACCACAACTCACGACACACCTACACATACCCCTAGATTACCAGATCACAGTGCTCACCTTTATTCTCCCCTTGATTACTGTACACTCTTTACGTTTCCGCTTTTCACTCTCGTCTAGTTTCCTCGGGTTTGCTGCAACTTTGTACTGGCCGATGTAACTGAGCCGTCTTTCTCTTGTCCTCATCGTCTCTCTCTCTCTCTCTCTCTCTCTCTCTCTCTCCTCTCTCCTTCTTCCCCCTCCTCCTCCCCCTCTCTCCTCTCTCTCTCCCCTTCTCTCTCCTCTCTCCTCTCTCTCCTCCTCCCTCCCCTCTCTCTCTCCTCTCTCTCTCTCTCTCTCTCTCGTCTGTTTCGTGTGGGGGTGAAGAGAGAATGGGGAGAGGAGAGAAGAGAGAGAGAGAGAGAGAGAGAGAGAGAGAGAGAGAGATGGTCAGGAATTTGAAGGGTAAGCGCCATTAGGTATTACGGTGAAATCATTACCCTCAACGCTATTGTTTTTGTTGTTATATATTTCCTTTTTTAATGGTCAAGTGGCGATATAATGGAGTGGCCCTCTGCCCATAGCCCCTTCATTCTCCCCCTTCCCCCTTAGGCTTCCCATCTCCAGCCCCTTCCTCGCATTAATCTAAATTACAGGATGTGATGAATGAGCGAATTTTTATACCACGGTCAACAACTTCCCAATGCCCATGCCCTACACACTCCTCCCTCTTCCTTCATCTCCCTCCTTTAGCTTTACTCCTTCTTCTTCCTCCTCCTCCTCTCTAGGTTGCCTCTCCTCCTTCCCTCCCACGAGCTCTCACGAACGCTCATAGACTTATGGGAACTGGAGGCATGAGAGGCTGGGTGGAGGGAGAGTAGAGGGGGGGAGGGGAGAGAAGAAGAATTTAATGCCTACCTCATCTTGAGAGAGAGAGAGAGAGAGAGAGAGAAGAGAGAAGAAGAGAGAAAGAGAGAGGAGAGAAGAGAGGAGGAGAAGAGAGAGAGAGAGGAGAAGAGAGAGAGGAGAGAGAAAAGCCTTATTACCAATACTTTACTTTCAATCTTCGCCATGCTCTCTTTTTCACACAACACACACACACACCACACACACACACACACACACACACACACACCACACACCCCACACACACCACACACACACGCACGCACGCACGCACCACGCACGCACCGCACGCACGCACGCACGCACGCACGCACGCACGCACACACGCACACACACACACACACACACACACACACACACCGTGGTGTAGGGGAAGCACGCTCGGTTCACAACCGAGAAGTCCCGGGTTCGATCCCCGGGCGGAGCGGAAACAGATGGGCTGTTTCCTTAAAACCCGAGCCCCTGTCCACCCAGCAGTGAATGGGTACCGGGTGTTAGCCGGGGGTTTGTGACCCGCCTCCCGGGGTGGTGGCTTCCCCCAGCACTAAGCACTAAGGATGAATGATAAAAATGTTGATATGGAAACGGGGCCACACGAGCGTTGCTCAGGCCCTGTAAAATACAACTAAATGAATACAACTAGATGAATACACACACACACACACACACACACACACACACACACACACACACACACACACACACACACACACACACACCACACACACACACACACACACACACACAGTTCATTCACCCAAAAAACATTAAACCCTATTTCCTCTCGTCTCTCCTCATCTCCATCTCTTCCTCCCTTTCTTCTCTCCTCCATCCTCATCTCCACATTCTCTCCTATCTTCTCCCCTCCCCCCCTTCTCGATCGCCTCGTACTTTTCTTCATTATCTTCTTCTCCTCATCTTCCTATTCTTATCATCACTAATCGTCGTTGTTATTAGTTTTCATTAACGTTATCATTATTACCAAAAATATAATTACACTAAAATGATCAATGTCATCGTAATGATTAATTATTATCATCATTATTATCATCATTTATTTTATTATTAGGATTATTGTTGTTATAATGATTATTATTTTTATTGTTATTATTATTATCATCATCAATATTATACCTAGTCATTACTATTATGACATTATCATTATTTTCATCACCATTGTTGGTGGTAATAGTCGAAGTATGTAGTTGTAATGACATCAGCATCAATAGTTGTAGAGGTAGTTGTGGTAGTTGTAGTTATAGTAGTAGTAGTAGTCTAGGATAATACAAGATCATTGAGTAGTAGTAGTAGTACATAGTAGTAGTATAGTAGTAGTAGTAGTAGTAGTAGTAGTAATAGTAGTAGTAGTAGTAGTAGTAGTAGTAGTAGTAGTAGTAGTAGTAGTAGTAGTAATAGTAGTAGTAGTAGTAGTAGTAGTAGTAGTAGTATAGTAGTAGTAGTAGTAGTAGTGGTGGTGGTGGTGGTAGTAGTAGTAGTGCCGGCTGCTGTAGTATTCTATTGTACTATTACTATACTCCGAATGTTACTACTACTGCTACTTTCCCCCTACTACTCTACTACTACTACTACTACTACTACTACTACTACCACCACCACGCCTTATCCACCACCACCGGCCGTCGTAGCACCAGGCTGAGGGGCCTAAGGGGCTCCCGGCATGACTTAGCTGTCCAGTAGAAAGTACCGAGGAATGTTTGAGTATGTGCGGGCATTTCGGGGGTTGGGTGTACGGGCGTCTGTGAGGGCTGGAGGGTAAGAAGAGGTGATGGGAGGGAATGGTTACAACGGTGTTAATGGGGAATGGGTGATCACCTTCTTCCATCCCCTCTCTCTACTTTCTTTCCCTTCCCTCTCCCTCTTCCCTTTCCCTTCACTGACCTACCACACCCAGTTACGATATAAGAAATGTTGATCAGATGGGAGGCGCCACGAGCATCGTATCGCCTCCTTCATCATCATTACCGCTCTTCATCATCAGCAGCGTCACGGGAGAACATTCTAAAAGGGTCTCCGCGTCGCAGTCGCTGCCTCTCTCTGCCTTGCATCATCATTCCGGTGTGGCGGGAGTTCAGATAATCATTGTAATTGAGTAAATTGAAGTGAAAGTAGAAATACTGCTTAATCTTGAAAAGAGAAGGCGGTGCGGCGAGAAAGTGTAGCTTCCAGTTTGCAACACTTGAGTAGTACATTTCTTTCTTCTTCTTCATTTTTTACTTTGCAAACGTGACTTTCTTTTCAGGAACGTCAAAACACACAATGTCAATATTATGGAGGTGAATCTTTTATCTCTTAAATCATTGCAACGTAAATCAATTGAACTAGTATATCTTCCTTTTCTTTTTGGCACTCGTTTCTCTACGTATCTGTGCGAAGGTGCCAAAATGCTTCCTAAGCCTATGACAACTGGTACACATAACCTGTACTGAAATGTTATTATGAGTAGGACTAAAGTTGTCCTGTTGTCATTGTACTAATAAACTCGTCATAAATGTTCCTACTAACACATTACTTTCTTATTCATATATTTAAACAGATTTTTATCATCATTATTATTATTTTTATTATCATCATTACTGATGTTGTTATCATTGTTGTGTTTTTTTCATATATCATTATCATTGCCAATAGTAGTACAGGAGAACCTCGTTTAACCGGCATTCAAAACAACGGCAGCCTCAAAACAACGGCACTAATCGACCCAGGTTTTTTTTTTTTTTTTTTTTTTTTTTTTTTTTTTTTTCCCACTGATAAACTCTGGAACTCTCTTCCTGTTTCTATTTTTCCACTTTCCTATGACTTACATCTTTTCAAAATAAGAGTAACAAGACACCTCCCGAACTAAATTGGCTCACCCCTCTTTTTTATTTTATTCTCTTACTGTCTTCTTTATAGGGACTGGCAACTA
Source organism: Chionoecetes opilio (assembly GCA_016584305.1). Lineage (NCBI taxonomy): Eukaryota > Metazoa > Arthropoda > Malacostraca > Decapoda > Majidae > Chionoecetes > Chionoecetes opilio. The sequence goes on from JACEEZ010008038.1 coordinate 102,580, forward strand.
AGCGGGCTTTGTATTACCCATTTTTGTTGTGCCCTTGGCTGGTTCCTTGTGATGGGAAAAAAAGAAAAAAAAAAAAAAAAAAAAAAAGGGATTTTGGGCGATTCCATAAGAGTAACTCTCAAAACAACGGCAAAATGAGTTATCCGGCATGCGCTCTCCCCCGTGGGTGCCGGATAAACGAGGTTCTCCTGTAATAGCAGGATCATTGGCAGAAGTGGTGTTCATGGTGCCACTATTATTGGTGCTGCTGTTGTAGTGAAAGTAGAATAGTAGCAGCACTTAATCACCCCTCTTACCTATTGTCACGAATTAACCCCACGACTCTTGTATAAATCTTGGCAACTATCAACTCTCTCTCTCTCTCTCTCTCTCTCTCTCTCTCCTCTCTCTCTCTCTCTCTCTCTCTCTCTCTCTCTCTCTCTCTCTCTCTCTCTCTCTCTCTCTCTCTCTCTCTCTCTCTCTCTCTCTCTCTCTCTCTCTCTCTCTCTCTCTCTCTCTCTCTCTCTCTCTCTCTCTCTCTCTCTCTCTCTCTCTCTCTCTCTCTCTCTCTCTCTCTCTCTCTCTCTCTCTCTCTCTCTCTCTCCACTTTATTACGTGTTTATCCACCCTAACCACACCGTCCTCTAATACACACACACACACACACACACACACACATGCCAAGAAAAACCACCATATTGACATAAAAATTTTGCACTAGAAGAAGCGTGGGTGAACAGAGTCTTAGCATCTCACCTTGCGAAACACCCTATGCTAAGTCAACCCTTCCCCTGCAGGCACCCCACGCCTCACCGGAACAGGGACCATCTCAGTGCTGGTGCAGGACGAGAACGACCACGCCCCGAGGTTCGAGAATGAAGTGTACCAGGCTGAAGTGAGCGAGTCTGTGGATCTCGGTTCTCAGGTGGTCATCGTCGCCGCCGCCGATAAGGACGCGGGAGCCAATGCAAAGATTAGGTGAGTGAGTGACAGTGAGTGATAAGGGGTAGAAAACGTGTAACAAGAAGATGAGAGCCAACTAAAGGGAGGAAAAATGAATGTTTGTGAAGAGCATGAGACTTTACAGTCCACAAAATAAAGGAAAGGAGTAAAAATACATGAGAAAGGAAGAATTGAAGGTGTTATAGGAAAGGAAAACCGTGACAACAGGTATGAGGAAACAGGTAAAAAAAAGTGTAAGGTGTAAAAGATATGGAAGGAGGAGGTAGTGTAGAATATGATGTAAAGTTTAGGGGAATATGGGGAAATGTGTGTTATGTGTAACTAGTGAAACTTGAGGGTGAATTATGAGATGAGTGAAGGGTTCTGATTTAAATGTGGGAGGATAGGAGAAACTTCACAAAAAGAGTCATATCATTTATTTCCTCTCATGACACAGAACAGCACAAAACCAGAACTCACTCCTCACCACTGCCATAAAACTTATTGAACACCTAAGTACTCATAGCTCTTACTCAATACTGTCCCACATAGTCCTTCACACGCACAATCTACACCCAGCCCCTGCCACACGCCTAGCAACCCCATGTTCCCACCAGGTACACTCTGGTGGAAGGAGCTGCTGGAGTCTTCATGGTGGAAGAATGGACGGGTATCATCCGCACAGTGGCTCGTCTGGACTGCGAGAAGGTGGCTCAGTACATGTTGGTGCTCCAGGCTCAGGACTCCTCGCTCACAGAAGCCCGATCGACCACTACCCAGGTGAGACCAAGGAAGTCTTTATCTAGTATCCTTGTGTGAGACACTTCCATTAAAAGTGCTTCCTACCAGACTTTCTTAGGGATGTTCAGTTTTGGTCTATTGTATCAGTTACGTGTTTGGTTTTGTGCCTTCAGTAAGAAATGTAAGTATTCAGTACTTGCCATGAGTGATACCTTGAATATTCAGCTCAGCTTTTCCGGTAGCAGTATTTAATATATTCATAACTGTGTCCTGACCCGTTGTAGTCTAGATACTGTATTTCATGCCTGCACCTATTGTGTAAGCAGTACATTTTTATGAAAGAAATTACACCACCACAATAACAATGAATTAGGTATATATGTACCTTTTGTTACTGCTCTGATAATCCTTACCATATTTTTTCTCATCCATCATATTTGAGTAAGTTTCTCCAAAAATGGCTTCATATGATATGTAAACAAAGACATGTCCAGGTATTAACTTTATTACATTCCCGCAACCATGATTCATTCTACAGTAATCTAACCTGGCAATTTTGACATTGTGGTAACAAAGTGGTTAATGACTTGCAGGTTATGGTGACTGTGACGGATGAGAATGACAACGCACCAACCTTCACCCAGAGCCAGTACCTGATCCATGTGCCGGACCCCATGGCTCCAGGTGCGTGTCTGCTCTCACTGGCCTCCACTGCTAATTGTCATTTTTCAGGCTCTTCCTTGACGTCTTCCATAATAAGTCTCATAACATTTAGTATCCTTCATCTATGCCATATACTGTAACTGGTTTTTCAGTTCATTATTTAACAATATTCAAATGAGGGTATAACATGTTTCTTAGCTTTGTATGCTTGTAAATCTCAGGTTACTAGTAAACTCATTACTGGAGAGACAATATTGTTTCTTATTAACTGGTCCATTTAATCTACCAACCAATTCTGACATCTTGGAGCAGCCTCAAGCGATGTGGTCTTGGTGGTGTGACCAGCCATCCTTACTTTCAAGTTCCTTGATTTACTCCTCTTTTTTTCCCATTCTCAAACAATCTAAGGAAGATCATAATAGTTTTTTAAGGGTAAATTTGCATATTTCTGTCCTTCCCAGAGATACATTGGTAGTATTCCTCTTTCACAGCTGTATTTCGGCAACGTAGCTTGAGAGACAAAACATTTTTTTTTGAAGGACACTAATATATATCAACATGTTATTCTCTTGTCCCACTATGGCAAACCAATGTAACAACCCACATTTGAAAAACCATAAAAAAATTACTATCACAAAGCAGCACGAAGTTTTTTCCTTTTTTTTCCATTTGTCAAGAGTCCATCCTAGGAATAACCCAGAACCAGATTGTTGCCTATGTAACCCTCTAACTGCCCAACCAAAAGTGGCATTGACTTATAGCCTCAATAGTCTTTCATACCACTAGTCACTTTACCACAGCTTATGCTTTAAGATATCTAAACAACATTCCATTCCTGAATCATAAGAGTTCAGAGAGATCAATGTTTATGTTAAACCAAACCATATGAAACATGACTATGTTTCATTACAGGAAACTTTGTGTTTGGGAGCGAGGCCCTTGACCCTGATGATGGTGCCAATGGACGGGTGACTTACTACCTCTCAGGCAATGATGCTGACAAATTCTACATGAACCAGGAAACAGGCGTCATCAAGGCATCAACAGCATTGGCTGGGGAAAAGGAATATCAGCTGGAAGTTCTTGCAACTGACTCTGGAGACACACCACTCTCCACTACAGCCACCCTGCAGGTCCACCTCAAACCCAACAACATGTTCCCTGTCTTTGAACCACTTGAGAAAACCTTCAGCTTCAGTGAAGCAGCACGAGGAGATTTGGTGACAACCCTTAATGCTGCATCACCTAAACCTGGTCCTATAGGTGCTGTTCACTTTAGCATCGCTGGAGGAAATGTGGGCCAGGCCTTTGTTGTAGATGAGAACACTGGTGAACTACGTATCTCCCAATTTGGTCTGGACTACGAAACTGCATCACGTTATGAAGTGTGGGTAGCTGCCCAAGACACTGATGACCCACCTCTTAAATCTGTTACTCAGCTTGTAGTCAATGTAAATGATTACAATGATAATGCACCTGTGTTTTCACAGTCAGTGTACAATGCCAGTATCCTAGAAGCACAATACCCACCCCAGTTGGTGGCTACTGTCACTGCTACCGACAGAGACTCTGGCACTAATGCTGACGTCGTCTACCAACTTCGGCGGGATACACCAGCTGCAGAGGCTTTCACACTGGATGCTGAGACTGGCCGTATCTACACCAAGATCCAGCTGGACCGAGAAGAGTTGGAAGTGTATACCCTGACAGTAGAGGCTGTGGACAAGGGGACTCCTGCCCAAACAGGCACTGCCATGGTAGTCGTCACTGTCCAGGACAAAAATGATAACCCACCACGCTTTACCCGTTTATTCAGTGTCAACGTGACAGAGAATGCTGAGGTGGGGACATTTGTGATCCAGGTTACCTCAAGTGATAAAGACATTGGGGAGAATGCTAATGCAACTTACAGTTTTACTGAAAACCCTGGTGGCAAGTTTTACATTGACTCTGTGAGTGGTAATGTGACAGTAGCGCGAGCCATTGACCGGGAGCTTAATGATGAGTATCTATTAAAAGTGTCTGCTGTGGATGGCTCATGGCGTGCAGAAACACCACTCACCATCACTGTGCAGGATGAGAACGATAATGCCCCAGAATTTGAGCAGAGCTACTATGTCTTCAATTTCGCAGAACTGCAAAGAAATGTAGCTTTTGTAGGTCAAGTTACGGCCTCAGATCGTGATAAGCAAGGCCCTAACAGTATAATTTCATATTCACTCAAGTTTCCTTCAGATTTCTTCAGTGTAGATCCTGCAAGTGGGGATGTTTTCTCCAAACAAGCATTGCAGTATAAGCACACACTCAAGGGCCCTTCACCAGAGAACCAATATCAGCTGGTGGTGGTTGCTACAGATAATGGGAAACCACCCATGTCCTCAGAGAGCTCAGTTGAGATAAATGTAGTGGATGCAAACAACAATCCACCAAAGTTCTTGCAAGACCGCTACTTTACACCCGTACCTGAGAGCTCTACGATTGGGCAGTCTATCATCCAACTTAAAGCTATTGATGAACATGACTTTGGCATCAATGCTGAAATTGAATACCAAAAAGTGGGTGGGAATGGCACAGACTACTTCTTGTTGGAACAGAAAACAGGATGGATTACATTAGCACGGCAGCTACAGGGTCGCGTTGACACTCAGTTTCTGCTGTTGGTGCGTGCCCTGGATCGTGGCGTGCCTCCACTACAGGATGAAGTGCTTGTCACCCTGGTGGTGACAGGGGAGAACAAGCATGCTCCAGAATTTCAGGCACTTAGTTATCAGTTCAGTGTCCTGGAGAACGAGCCTCTGGGTAACACCATTGGCTCACTGCCAGCCAAGGATGGTGACAAGGGTCCAAATGGAATTGTACGTTATTCTATCACAAGTGGCAATGAGGCAGGCAAGTTTTCTATTGACGAGAGCACCGGAGATGTGACCATTATGCATCCACTAGACTATGACTCAGTCCAGGAATACACCCTCAACATCACTGCACATGACTTAGCCTTTCAGCCTCTCTATTCCACAGCCATCCTCACGGTTGTGCTCACTGACGTCAATGACAACCCTCCCAGATTTGGCCAGGACCACTATGATGCCTACATTGCTGAAAATGCCCATGCTGGCACAACAGTGTTCGCGCTGAATGCCACTGATATAGACTTGACAAAGAATGCTGTGATCAAGTACTCTCTGGTTGGAGGAGATGGGAAGGAATACTTTTCAGTGGATCCTGATACAGGTGTGGTCACCTCCAAGCGTGTGTTTGACTATGAAGAAAAGAGCCAGTACGTGCTGGATGTGCGTGCTGCCAACCCTGATTCATCTCAGTGGGGCTCCACCACCCTGGTAGTGCGTGTCACAGGCCGGAATGAGTTCTTCCCTCGCTTTATTCAGTCAGTGTTTCAGTTTACTGTGTCAGAGTCAGCCCAGATAGGCACATCAGTGGGTGCTATTCAGGCCACAGATGAAGATAAGGGAGAAGATGGGATGGTGTATTATCTTCTTGTGGGTGCAAGCAATGATCGTGGCTTCCTCATCCAGCCCACCACAGGCGTCATCACAGTGGTTCGGAGTCTTGACCGGGAGAGCCAGAACAGAGTGGTGCTCACTGTCATGGCCAAAAATGCTGGCAGTATTCGGGGAAATGACACTGATGAGGCACAGATTACCATTTCTATCCAGGATGGCAATGACCCACCAATATTCTCCCAGCCTCTGTATGAAACCCGCCTCTCTGAGGGTGCAATGGTGGGCACACTTGTACTCACTGTCACAGCCGTGGATTCTGATGTGCAGCCACAGAACAACCAATTCACTTATTCTATCATTGGTGGAAACTTGGGTCAGGTGTTCAAAGTGGATCCACAGAGTGGCGTGATTGAGACAACAGCCCAGTTAGACCGTGAGACAATCCAAGTGTATAACTTGACAGTGGGTGCCATTGACAATGGAACACCACCACAGACTGGCACCACATTGGTGCGGGTTATCTTAGATGATGTCAATGACAATGGTCCTCAATTTGATCCTCCTAATATTGTGGGTTATGTAGCAGAGAATGAACCAGCCATGACCTCAGTGATGACTCTCAGTGCAACTGATCCAGACTTGTCACCCAACACGCAGCCCTTCACATACTACATTGTCGGTGGTGAACATCGAAAATTCTTCACAGTGGACCAAGCAACAGGGGAGGTCAAGACTACCCGCAGTATCGACCGCGAAACTACTCCAGAACTTACCTTCCGGATAGAGGTGGAGGACAGTGGTAAGCCCAAGATGAAGTCCGAGTACCCTGTGTCCATTATTGTGCTGGACAAGAATGACTCTCCTTCCACACCACGCACTGTCACAGTCAAGGTACAGACTTTCCAAGGAGTTTTTCCTGGAGGCAAAGTGGCTGATGTCCATCCCAATGATGCTGATACAGCTGGTCAGTATTTCTGTGAAATCCTGACCCAAGATGCTGCCATCTTTTCAATCCCTAATGCCTGCAACCTGCATGCTGCCAGAGTTCCAAGAGACCATACATACACATTAAGTGTTTCAGGCAATGATGGCAAACACCCAGATGTCACTTCGAAGGTCACTCTTCACTTTGAATCTTTTGACAACAATACTTTGGACAACAGTTTAACCCTAAGACTTCTGAATGTTACAGCTGAGCGCTTCCTCCGCCTATACTACAGGCCTTTTGAAAACACATTAGTGCCCATGTTCACTGGTGGCCGTGTACGCATCTACTCCATGCTGGATGTTGGCTCCCACACAGATCTGACACTCTCAGTGGCCTCTAAAGGTGGCAACTCCTTCCTCCCGCCAGCTGAAGTGACTCGCAAACTTGCAATGGAGGAACCCAGCCTGACTCAATCTTTGCAGGGACTACAACTGGTTGTTGACTACAACCCTTGCAGTGACACACCATGCAAAAATGGTGGCGAGTGTACTCATGGCATTCATGCTTATGGAGATACAGAGATCACAGATTCTCCCGGCTTCATTTTCACATCACCTCTCATTCGCCATGATGTGTCGTGTAAGTGTCGTCAGGGCTTCACGGGGCCGCGCTGTGACCTGCGCCAAGATCCTTGCTCCCCTAACCCTTGCCAATTTGGTGGCACCTGTTCCAGAAAGGGTTTCCATTTCATGTGCACCTGTCCCCCTACCCGCCAAGGGCCACAGTGTGAATTTGATAAAACCAATGCCTGTGATGACAACCCATGTCGCAATGGAGGTTCATGTCAGACGACACTGGAAGGAGGCTTCTTCTGTCTGTGTCGACCAGGGTACCGTGGGAACCAGTGCGAATTGGCCAGTGAGTCCTGCCGTCCCAACCCCTGTCTTAATGGCGGCTCCTGTGTCTCTCTGAAGCCTGGCTACCATTGCTCCTGTAAAACCAACTTCTATGGTACCCATTGTGAAAAGTCGACCTTCAGCTTCAGTGAACTCTCCTACATGACTTTCCCTACCCTGGACTCCACCACAAATGACATCTCCATCACCTTCTCTACCAACAAACCTGATGCACTTCTTGTCTATAATTATGGCCTACAAACTGGTGGTCGGTCTGACTTTGTAGCCATTGAGCTAAAAGGTGGAAAGCCTCGCTTCAGCTTCGGTGGAGCAAGAACAGCCATCTCCAGGATCCAAGTGGCGAAGGCAGTGTCAGATGGCAAGTGGTACAAACTGACGGCAACTCGTAATGGGCGGGTCATCTCCCTCAGTGTGGCTGGCTGCACCCACAATGGTGAAACTTGTGATCAGTGTAGCTCCAATGACGGCACCTGCTACAGCGACGACACAGCACGCACGGGGTGAGTTAATCGCAATAAATTTCATAAATATATACAATGAGTGATTTACATAAAGCCTTGGACTTTTGTTGTTCTAATTAACAGCCATGTTAAACTTATCATCCCATGGTTTGCAGAACACTCAACTTTAACAATGAGCCCATGTACCTGGGTGGAGTGATGACAGTAGACCCCCTACAAGAGAGGCCTGGCCAAGTTCTTGCTGATGACTTTATTGGATGCATCCAGACAGTTTCTATAAATGGTAGACCACTCAATCTCACAGGTCCCATCCAGGTAACTATCAGCAAGCTTTTTGTAGAATTAAGTATTCATGCTGTGTTTTTTTATACAAATAACCCATTCTAGCATTGTCTTACACCTTTACACATTTGTGGCAAAGACTTTTTCTTTTTTTATTCTGATTATTGCAGCAGATGCTTTTATCCGATTAATTCACTCCTCAGATACTATCAATTTGACTTTATTTTCATATACAGTACATATATGACCTCAGCTATCCGGTGCTTAACTACCTGGAAAGCTCAAGTGGTACAAACAGTGGTAATTTTCATATGAAATGGAGAGCAAATGTTGTTTATTGCGACTCACTTATGTATAATATGCTATAAGTTTATATTTCAAAACAAACTTCTCCCCATCTACTTGACCATGACGTTTCCTAGTTTGCCCCTTTTTAGCTAATTGATGGTAATTTCTCCAGGCCCGAGGAATCTCTGACACATGTGAACGAGTGGCCAACGTGTGTGCAGGGAACCCCTGTGGTGAGGGTGCCACGTGCCTGGACCGCTGGTCTACTCACATGTGCCGCTGTGCCAATGGCTTGGTGGCGCCAGACTGTGAGGCATCCCTCCGTCCTGCATCCTTCACCCGTGGTGCCTTTGTAGAATTCCTCATCACAGAACAACACCGCCGCCGTCAGCTGCTGCCACGCCTGTATGAGCAGCACTCCCGGTGGTCAAGAGAAGTCCATGCCCGCCACTCTCGCCAAGTGTCACCCCCGCCTCCTAAGAGTCTTTCCTTTAGCTTCCGCACCAGAATGGAAGATGGACTCTTGCTACACTCAGCCACCAACAATGACTTTACGCTTGTGGAAGTACTTGGAGGACGGTTACAGTACACTTCCAAGCTGGGTGCTAACCAACCCATCAACATGACCATTCCGGAAGTGTCTGTGACTGACGGGGCTTGGCATAACCTCACACTACAAGCAGCCCAGTCCACCTTCAGTCTGGTGCTGGATGGTGTGCCCGTCGGAGATGAGCTGGATCTGCCCTATATTCATGATTTCCTGGACGCCTACCTCACCTCCCTCACGCTAGGGGCTGCCCCGCGCTTTTCTGGCCAACTACCCTACACTCCTGTGGGTGAGTTATCAATTCATCACTGTCTACCTGTTACCAGCCAGGCCAGCTTCCTCTCTCTAACCTTTTTAGAATAACATGTTCCCTTACAGTCGATAAACCTCAATGGATGATTATGTCCATAAAGAAAAGAAAAAAATGGAACACTGTGCCTATAAGGGGAGAAACTTTTTAAAGTAAATGGAATACTATTGAATGTAGTAGTGAAAAATGTTATAAACGGAAACTATGGAAATGGGATAGATATTGTGTTTGGTTGGAAGAATAGTAGTACTGTATAACATGGAGGGATGAAAAAAACAATAGCATTGTAGAGAGAGAAAAAAAATCATACTAGAAACTTGACATGAGTAGAAATAATAGAAATCATTAGAAATTTTTAACATTGTGAAAATTTGTTAAGGCAAAACAAAATTTACCAAACACTTAAAAAAAACTATTTATGAAACTTTTTTTAGTAAGATGTTAGCTCCTGTCCCATCATATCTTCCCCAGCTTAACATATATACATAATTGTTTTCAAGTGATACAAAATATATCCTTACTGAAGTAGTTCATTCATCAATGATAAAAAGTAAATACAATTTCAAATAAGATCTGAAGGACATCTTCACCCCTGCATGATGGAATAATGTTTTGGTGATACTAACCTCATGATTTTGACAGGCTTTGTGGGCTGCATGTCAACCTTCAGTGTGGATGGAGAGGTCCAGCCACTCAACTCAACAGGGTCGCTGCTGGAGGCTGTGGCACGTGGAGTGTCCTTGGTGACTGACTGTACAGCAGCAGACCTTGGCCCAGCTGCCTCCACTGACCCTCTCTCTATTGGCATCACTCTTGTCATTGTCTTCTTTGTCCTGTTGTTGGTGGCTATCCTGGTGTCCTTCATTGTGTACCGTGTGCGCCGCCAACGCCGAGAAAAGAGTGGAGTGCATGTCAAGCAGAATGGGTCAGCACTATTGGCCAACACCTCCTCAGACTCTGGCAGATCCCCGCAGGATTCTGGCTATGTGGAGAGTGCTGAAATGACTGATGATGTCCTGCGCAGCCACCTCTCTCAGGAACTAGCCACCAAGAAATACAAGGAGAGAGACCATGAACGTCCCCAAAGGCCTGACATCATTGAGCGGGAAGTGATGAACAAGTCTCCAGGTGTACCACTGCGTGTGGATGAATCTCAGCTGCAGGATCGTGATGCCATGGCTGGCCTGGGTCACATGCCAGATGAACCACCAGAGCACTATGACCTAGAAAATGCGTCATCCATTGCACCCTCTGACATAGACATTGTGTACCACTACAAAGGTTATAGAGATGGCAATGTTCGTAAGTATAAGACTAACCCTCACGTGCCTGGTTATCACAAGCACAACCACCGCCACTCTCCACACAATTTTCCCAACACGCCGCATCGTGAGAGTCCCCGCAACCTAATGAGACAAAGTCCCAACCCTGTGGCACCACGAGAATCACCATCTGTCCTCAAAATGCAAGCGACAACCCCCCTTGCTCGCTTGTCTCCTTCATCGGAATTGTCTCAGCAAACACCACGCATCCTCACTCTACAAGATATCAGTGGAAAGCCTCTACAGACAGCGCTGTTAGCCTCTTCACAAGGTCCAGGGGTGAAGGATGTTATGTCCACTAGTGAGAGATCTCTCAACTCACCTGTGTCACATCTGTCTCAATCTTCTGGGTCAATGCATGCATCATCTCAATCTACTAAGAAAAAAAAGCATGACAGTAGTGTCAGCTTGGGCCTCACCCCAGAGGAAATAGAGCGGCTCAACACACGACCTCGCAATTCCTCCCTCGTCTCAACGCTAGACGCTGTGTCGTCATCCAGTGAAGACAACCAGCGAAAAGATAAACTTGCAGAGCTGATTGAGACTAACACTGAACTCTTAGAGCCTCCAGATTCTTCCACTGATGAGTCTGGCAATGACTCCTTTACTTGCTCAGAGTTTGAGTATGAAAATAATTATGAGAAAGTGACACGTGACTTTGGACCAGGAAACATGATTTTTAGTAAGCTGGCGGAGGTGGACAATGAGAACGAGCACGACAACGAGTCAGCCAAAAACTATGATGGTTTTGATTCTTTTCGCGGCTCGCTCAGCACCCTGGTGGCGTCCGACGACGACCTGAGCAACATGAGCTCTTACAAGCCCCCAAACGGCTCCACATTCGGATGGGATTACCTCCTCAACTGGGGTCCCAATTTCGAGAGCCTGGTGGGCGTGTTCAAGGACATTGCCGAGCTCCCAGACAACACCACCAATGGACGAGTGAGCACCCGGGGAACTCCCAAACCCAACGAGGAGTATGTATAGCGGTGGCTGCAGCTGAGCGAGGCTTGTATCATCAGCCGCCAAAGCTTATAGATTATAAGGAAGAACGAAATAAACCCAGGTTTCCTGGAAGCCGAATCCCCTGCCATCCCACCCAGTATTCACTGGGAAGGACCCTGGCTCCATGAAGCCAGACACAGGAATAAGGAAAGTTCAAAAGGGGAAGCCTTCCCCATGCCAAGGTCTTCAGGCTTCCATAGTAGAATCCAGGACCAACCACCTGATCAACCTTTCCATGACAGGCATTATCATCACTACACTCTTATGACAGTGGAAAGTCACTACGCTTCTAGTTCAACACATGGCGCCTAACTGCTCTGTGCTAGCTGAGGACGTCCTCATTATTTGTTGGTGAAACAACTGATGTATGTTGGTGAGGATCATGTACAGAAAAAGTGACTGACCATTAGTGTGCTGTGTTCTAATGTGAGGTCTTGTGGAGTGAAGAAAGGACTTCATCACCCTAATACTTTACGTGAACTGTAAAAAAGTGACAAACCACTAAGGTGAATTCAGTGACACTATGGGACAGTCTGTGATGCAAGATCTGTTTGTAAACTTGTATCAGAGCCCATACCACCTTATATCTCATTGTCAGTGAATATCAAACATTGATATATATATACATATATTTTGTATGTATGCATTTATATTACAGTATACATGGATATATACAAATATATAAATAGTATATGTGTGTGATAAGAAGTGTATTGACCTTTTTTGACAAGATACTCGAGTTCATGTTGCCAAAACTGTTATGATTGTTAATATTAGATTCCGGTTTGCTGTTGCCAAATACAGTCTGTCTTTGTCTCCCTTGTGGAACAGAGCAAGTCAGTCTTTGTCATGTGAATTCTCAGAGGCCAAATTTGTTTACATACCTTTATGTAAGTCTTACTGTATTTTCATTTAGTAATTGTAATATTGTCATACCTTTTGACTTCTGAACTTACGTCTGAGCCAGGGAAGCATACTTCATGTGATCATCTTGTATACCTTTATAAGAAATCAAAGCTATTTCACATTCTGTCTTACATTTTCACTTTTAATCATATCTACACATCAGTATGAAGAAACTACCCCAGTGACTTCCACGAGTCCACCTTGTTTATCAGTTCAGACCTCTTTCATTCACCTACCCCCTCCCTCACACCCTTACTTGGCCTTCACCTTCGACCCCCTCATCCTATACCTTCACCTCTGCCCTGTGCTTAGACAGTTGCAACAGGAAGGTTCACGCCCTCACTTGTAGAACCAGAAAATATCTCAAACAGGTGTCATGGTGCTTAGAAATGAGATCATCAGTGTATAAATCACCCAGATCTCTCTCATGGATACTGATAGTCTTGTAATTATTGTGTAGAGTGATCCCGCTATCCAAATTTGCTGAAAGAATGTTTCACTGAAGAGAGTGCTAAACCTCAACAGCAGTGGACCGAACAGTGTACTATATTAGATTAACAGTATGGCTCTTGTACATTCCCCGCCTCGTGTACATAATCGACTTCTTGTACAGTGTATCTCGTACGTCAAGCCACGCAAGGTGTGCCAAATTGTTTGTTGTTGTTATTTTTTTCCTGTATGAATGGCGGCGAGAGGTGTTGCGGTCCGTGTCATGCAACATGTGATGTATAGTGATATTGTAATAAACCTTTGTAATTTGAGAGTTGGTTTTAAAAGTGACAGATTCAGTCTCTGAACTCTCTTTCACTCTGACCATTCATTCTTAGGATACTGTAATCACCCTTGTAAGCATCTCCGTGGTGGCATGGAATATATAAATGTCAAAGTGAATTATGATTCCTGTCATCCATCAACGGGTGATATGTGTGATGTACAGCGTTAATTTCTTTGTAGCTTTTTTATGGTGTTTTCTGAATTTAAACAAAACGATGTAGCTACTACTTATATAGAAATATCTTTACTACAAGCCAGTATGTCCAAGGTATTTATTTTTTGGCACAATTTTTTCCTTCATTCCATCACATGCATGTGACCTTCAACGCATCTTTTAACAGTATTTAGAACAGAACATGATAAAGTAATCACCAAATACATATTTTTCATATGAAATATGAAATAAATAAACATGTCTAGGAATTGAAGTTAAAAACAGGAAGGGCAAACCCACACTGCCACGTACTGGACGTTAAAAAAAAGAGTTTAGAGTAGTAATCGCGTATTTTTTTTTTTTTTTTTTTTGGCCAGTCAGCTGGTTGCCATGTGTGTATGAAGGCTGCGTCAGGAAGATCAGAGAGTAGGAGTGGTGATGAAGAGGGTGAGGAGTCCCACGAAGGTGCAGGAGGTGAGTGACAGCGTTGACTGATAGATATGTGGTATATAATTTTTTTTTTTTTTATAGTACGTACTGGTAGCCTGGTACATATCTGGGGCGGCAAAGCATGTCAGGGAAAGAAATGAGGCAATCTTAATATTTTATGGCTACAGAGATTGAGCAAATGGGATGTAATGTTATTTGTTTGCAATCATGTATTCATTATTTTAATTAGCTTGGGATTAGCATTTTGACCTACCTGGTAGAATTCAACGGAGGCTTACAACCGGTACTTACAGAGTAGTGTATTGAATGTAAGATGGGTATAGTATTGTAAATGTAAAGAAGTGAAGAAGAAAGTTCAAGATAAAAAGAAAAGTGCTGATGAAAGGATAAGGGCAGAAAATATCTCAACTTTAGAAAAAAGTGACAAGCGTTGGAGACTCGATCGGATGTGATCCCTGGGTACAAATGGAAAGGTTTGTGCTGCCCTCCAACAACAACAACAACATAATATGGTGTGGGAGGGTACAGTGGACGATGTTGCCTTCCCTTCCCGCTGACACTGCGACGATCAGTCAACAACTCCATTATATCACACCAAAGGGCCCCTCACTGCCCTGCCAGCCCTCCCTGCCCCGTGGAGCTCAGCAGTCAGCAGAGCTAGAGCGCATCTTGTAGTTGTAGTGTGCGGACGAGCGTGAAGGCAGGTATGCAGTGAAAAGATATGCGAGGAGCTATCAGGACATGAAAAGTACAGTAGTAAGTATATCTACTCCTTACCAGTCGAGCCATAAGTTCATCAAGCCAAAAATGGTTTTAGTAAGACAATTTACTCTGCCTCTGCTGGTATTTCAAGCCGGGGCCTCGTTTTGTCTTCAAACATCGGGGGGTGGGGGACAATCAGCAACACTATCTTGTGGGCAATGTGTGGGAGGTCCGGGTGGCGAAACCCCCTGGCCGCCGGTGAAGCATGTACATGTGAGTGTAAATGTATGCACATTGCAAGCACAACATTTCATTGTAAAAGGCTCTAGAGATTAGACTATTTTTCAATCCTTTTTTATTCAAAGTTTAGCTGAAAGCCATTCCATGACAAAATTTATCCGAGAAAAATGGGGGGAACAAATGATACCCTGTCTAACCCACTCCAAAATGTGGAGGGGGGGACATGTCGATCACCCTGTCCCCCACCCAAACGAGGCCCATGGGTACTTGGTTTTGGTCCTTTTAGATAAATTTCTAACGTTTTCAAGGAGCGCACATCTTTTCAAGTGTCCCTCTCATGGGGTTCCATTTTCTTTGTATTTATCTATACTCGCTGGATAGCGAAACCGTAGCTGTTGCGGGTCGATCCTCAAATTACAAATACATCTTTCTGCTCCTCATATTCAATATAATATGTATGTACTTCATAGCAAATATGCACCTCTATCAACCACTGCCATGCCTTGTGATTTGAATTACTGGAAAATATATGCAAACAGTAGCTACATATGGAGAGGATATCACTGCCGCCTGCGAGGGACCACTGATAGAATACTTGATTAAGGCACATAACTCTCTACCACTCCTTCCATTATGATCATTTGCTCCAAATTATCTGAGTTGGAGACTTATTAGCCAATACTGCCTCGAGTTTTGACAGACAGCTGACCTGTACGTATACCTTAATTACCCCAACTACAGGTAAGGTTAATTAGTCCCCGTGCTCCTCGATCTTACTCTGTTTGTATGAACACTATTCAGGTGAAACATTCTATATTTCATATATCTAGCTATGTAATCGAATCCGAAATCAAAGGGTTGTGAAAGCAAATTAATGGTCTAAATTAAGTCTATAAACCCTAGCTGGGCCAGGGGTGACACTACCAGTGGATGCAAATTGTGGCCTAGAGCGTCCACTTTCCTCCAATAATCGAGAAGTTATAGCCGTCTGGTATGGAAATTCAATTACTTTCTGCTTGGCGTACGAAAGTGCCACTGTCAACGCAACAGCAGAGCCGTAGGCGTAGCCGTAAGGCGTAGTATAGGCCTATAGGCTATGACAGGCTGACACCAACGGTGGAAGGGCGTTCAATCATAGGGAAACTAAAGTAACTCAAACATATCTGCACAATCCATGAAAGCGAGTCTTCCTAAGACATATTTAGGGAGGTAATGTATAAGGTTCACATTAATGTACGCTGGCATAGACCACTGTATACCGGTCTACAGTGGTCTATGACGCTGGTTATAATCATGTCTCTGCTAATAATGTGTTTTCATAATAAAAAACACAATTCCTTAAATATGTTTCATGGAAAGCGTATTCGCAAGGAATCAGTATATCAAACTTCTCTTGAAAAAATAGAAAAACCAAGAAGTTTAAGTACTTACAAGTAATATTTCCCCCAAGGTTATCGGCAAGTGTGCAAGTCTACTTTCGTTTTGGCGGCGCGTGTTCAAAGTGACGTCCCCAAACTTGTGGGCCAATCCCCGGGCCCGGTTGAGTCACGTGACGCCCCACCACCTCAAAGTGTTTACCTGTGACCCAGTGTGGCCTCCCGTGCCGCCCTTCAAGTGGCCTTGTGCGGGGCTCGTCAGTGTCCTCCTTGGGGCCCCGAGACGCCCCTGAGCAGCCATGTCGGGTGCTGGGGCCGGGGAGCGGGAGGCCAGGAGCAGCCGCCGCCCCAGCCCCCTCAGAGCCACGGTGCCAGTCCAGGTGTGGACCACTAGGGTGTTCAGGGCCTCGGTGCCCCTCGTGCCCCTTGCTCTGTGTTCCCTTCAGGCTTGTGTTCCATATATTTATCCCTCCTCATCTCTGGGCTTCATGTATCCCCCATAACACCCACCTGTGCCACACGGGTTACCTGGGTGCACAGGTGCCCCTGGGAGGCTCACCTGTCACTGTGAGGCTGCCAGCCCCTCGTGAACCCTCCTAATTTGATGCATGATTCCGTAGTTATGAGAGACTGTTCATCTCAAGTGAAAATGGCAACAAGATATAGTAGCCAAATGTGTGGTTGTTATTATGTGGTAATAATTGATCTTCATGACACCGTTCAGATCTGTGTTGTGGTGAAATCTTATATCCGTGGTATTAGTAGAGGTTAGGGTCATATCACCGCCTCCACCTGGCTGATGCATTACTCATGGTTATATCGAGGTGTTATATTTATCAAGGTAAAGAGATAAGGGTCATGTGTTGAGTTAGTTTTGTGATAAGGTGGTTGCATGACATCATGGATTTATCATCTGCCATGTGTTTGAGGTATGTGTTGGCTACTGTTGTTTGGAAAGGAGACGACATATGCATGCTAAACGTCAATAATGGATATGACTGTCCTATATACTGGGGTGTGCTGGGCCAGAAAAATGCATTGATCAAAATTGGAATTTTCTGTTCAGTTTAGTATTACTGGTATAAGTGTTGTTACAACGAATACACGATCGGTGGTTTTAAGTACTATTCTAAACGTTTCGTTCTCATCATGAGAATTTCTAACCCCTACAACAGCCGTCGGAAATGAAAAATAACACAAGGAGGTCTGGGGGGGACGAAACCCCCCCAGCGAGGTTAGGTTACGTAATTAATGCCCAGGTTAGGTTAGTGAACTAGGAGGGGGGTCTGAGGCTGTGCAGCCCCCCCATTTATGTCAGGAGAGTATTGGTTGAAACTGCATATTTACCGTATTATTCAGTAGCCTGTGTTGCAAAACTATAAGCCAAAAGATTGTGATATCTTACTACAAGCAACACTATAGTTATTTTTTTTATTATGGTCAAAATGCACTAAGGAAGCCACGCCCCCTGCCTCCCCTTCTATTCTACGGGGCGTCTGATTGGTGCATTCCTCGTATCATCACCACCAATCACCATATCTTCACTACTTAACAGCGCGTGACCACTGGACAGAGCAATCTTTACTACAAGGGGAGTTTTGATTTTGTCACCCTCTGTAGTGAAGATGCTCTGTCCAGTGGTCACGCCGCTGTTAAGTAGTGAAGATATGGTGATTGGTAGTGATGATACGAGGATGCACCAATCAGCTGCCCCGTAGAATAGAAGGGGAGGCAGGGGGCGTGGCTTCCTTAGTGCATTTTGACCATAATAAAAAAAATAGACTATAACTGGAGCCCCCATCTAATCTCCATGTTTTCAATGTCGCAGAATTTAACAAATATACATAGCTGGGTACCTTTTAATTTTTCCAGGATGACCTATTCCTAGGAGCCTTGCTTTAATAAACAAGCAAATATAGATGCTAAAAAGGCCCGAATCTACTAATAGAATATATAACCCATTATAGAATAGACTGGGAAGTGCATCATAAGTAGCATGTTATCGAGTCAGGGATAATACTCTTATAGCTTATTGCTTGGGACATGTTAGATAGAGTGCATGGGAACTGTGTTGAGCATAAGTTGACAACACTTATTATGCTGCTCCCTATCACTGTCTTCTTCCCCAGCCGACATATAGTCAGATACATGGATGGAAAATTTTTGACCTCGTCCTGATGCGTTAATAAATGAAGACCAGTTACCTTCATCCCACATAAGCATCGCAAACAACGCTGAAAAAGGCTGTTTGAAAGTGTTACAGAAAAACCTCTACAAATGAAAAATTATAGAGGTGTAGGGCAGACAGAGCTACACACAAGTCAGATGTATCCACAGCCATAACCATAACCCAAACAGATACACTGGTGAACGTGGGATTTTATAAATTGTTCATTCTCTGCTCTTGGCTGTACTACTATGACACCTATGATTCTGAAAATAACATTTTTGAATCAGAAGAATGAGCACTTCTTGTGGATTTTGTTTAATAAGAAATTTAGTATTTGAGTATATGTGCATTACAGTGGGAAGTAAACTATAATTTTTTCCTAAAGTCCCCAACCCTGTGAGAATGATTCTCACCAACAAGCTTGTCGGTTAGGGACTAAAGTGACCAAGATCATTCAGCTCAACAATTGGGGAGGGGAGGTAGTGCCATATGTCAATATTCCAGACTGTGAAGAAATGCCTCTGACACTGAAGAAAACAATCAGTGGGAGCAAGCTGGCATGCATGACCCCTTGTATCTATACACGTGGGGCCCAGTGGAACAGGCTGTCAGATGCAAATGAAGCAGCAGTATGATGTAGGATCTTAAAGTACTTTATTAGATCCACTCAAAGCAACCTGCCACATATAGAGAATAGGTCAAATGCTAGGAGCCTATCCTTGTAGGGAAGATCTTCCATACCCTCCATGTTTCTTGTTCAACTGTGCTGGGTCAACTGGAGGAGTTCAACTTCACCCATAAAGCTTGTATTCCAAACCATCGGGCTGGAGTCCATCAGGGTCTAGTGTGGGTGGTATAAAGCAGCTTCACAGGGTTAGGGGAACAGCACACTATGGACTTCAAAAGATTATAGGTCACACCTCTGATTTGTTTGTAGAACCTTAGCTTAGTGTGTACTAGGATATCCAGATTAGTGAATGGGATAGGGAAACTAACGGTGTATAAATTATGTTAGGTATTTAGGGAGAACTAAGTCCCTATCGAACGTCAGTGTGATACATTTATTTGAGTGAAGGTGTAGTCCCCAAGACTTTGTAATAAAGTTCAAGGTAGTTCACTTATTATTCAGTGGTACTGATACAAAATTGGTTTTAATGTGTGAAGAAGGTGGGGATGAAATCTGATAATGTCATAGAAAGTTTTATTTGGTTATACTGACTTCAAACAAAATAAAGGTTTATCTTTAGCTAAGTCAGGGTTCCTTGACAAATCTGATGAGTAATTTAGTTCCTCTGGTTAGTCTAGGTCATCATCATCGTTGAGGTCCAGTTCCTTTGCAGCTGAAAGGCTTAAGCTTTCCCCCCCAAAAAAATAAGAGAAATGATAATAATAATAATAAAATATAAACAAAAGTGGCTCAATTTGCCCCAGTAAGAAATTTACCTGGGATAACTAACCATGTTTCAAAAGTATATGACTGCATAACTACTGCTGTTAGAAAATTATGAAAAACTACACACTAAACTGCAGTATTAGGAGTCCATGCACCAAACATCAATACAAAATCTCCTGCCATTGTATCAGGAGTTGATTGAATAGAGAATTTTTTTGACACATGAAATTTCCTCATGTCTTTGCCATTTTTTTCCAACATTTCACATTGCACTTTATTTCTTCAATATTTTTCCAATATTCACATGATGCATAGGCAAGGGGTTAGGTGTTAGGATAAAACTCAGTAAATACTAATTATTCTTTTATATTTATTTGCTGTGGCGCAAATTGTCTATTGAAGAAGGGTTGACATTATTGTATGATGTGTAAAGTGTTGGAGATGGTGAAATGCGTCACCTTGCATTGGTTTGCCTACCTGGGAGAATGGATGTGGTTGTCCTCAGAAGGCTTTATGAGGGTGAGGTGAATATCAGTGTAAGAGGATAGTCCCATTTAAACTGGATAGATAAAGTACAGGGGTAATACATTTCTGCAGTGATATCTGTACCCAATTTAAGAGCCAATCCCAAAAATGATATGTTGAAAATGTTTATTATTATTATTTATTTTCCTACATCAAACCCTCTCTCCAAATGTGTACTGGTGGCACAAAACCCAGAGCAGCTCCTTCACATGAACACACCTCAAGCACCCCCCCCCCCCCAATACACACTCTAAATATGTAAAATTATCCCACCTAAAATGTTTTTCTTAACAAAAAATTCAGATTTTATAAAAAGAATCATTGATATCACAAAGATTTTCAAATTTTAAAACAAAATGCATAATATAAAATCAAATTTCACAAAAGAAAAATGATGTTTCCAAATTCTCTGTAATATTCTTTACATTATACTCACTCCTTACACTCACATTTACAAGTAGTATACCTATTTTTTTCACAGCCTAAGTTATCCACACATTTTTCTATTGCATTTTCATAATATACATGTCATGTATGTCTGCATTTCAATACATATATGCTTCAATATACCCATCCTCACACATCTACATGCACACACCGCCCGATGGTCAAGTGGATAGCGCGCTGGCCTGTCATTCTGTGGTTACCCTAGCCGGTTCGAATCATCACCGATCCCGGGGACTTTTCACTGACAAATTGGAGTGGTTACTGTCTCTCTTGAGCAAGGGGATGGGTGTGTGAGGTCCCAGCATTACCCAAAGATCAGTAATAATGAGCTCCAAGCTCGCTACGGGAGGGTGAAACTGGCGATCGCGAGTCCGGCTCGCGTGGATAAGACCATGGGTGAATGACACATACATATAATATCTTTTATGTGGTATTTGGTCATATATTGAGATATCTGTTTTACTGTTTGATGTAAGTCACCTCAAGATATCTGGCTCTAGTCAGGCCTCACCTAGACTATGCGGTTCAGTTTTGGTCTCCATATTACAGGATGGATATAGCCTTGTTAGAAACAGTGCAGAGAAGGATGACCAAAATGATACAAGGGATGCGTAACTTTAGTTATGAGAAGAGATTGAAGTTATTAAAGTTACACTCACTCGAGAGACGCAGAGTAAGGGGCGATCTGATAGAAGTTTTTAAGTGGATAAAGGGATTTAATAAAGGAAAGGTAGGAAAAGTTCTTACAGCTTTTAACCAGGGTAGAACAAGAAGTAATGGATTCAAGCTGGAAAAGCATAGATTTAGAAAGGAAATAGGGAAAAACTGGTTCACAAATAGGGTGGTGAATGAATGGAATGGATTCAGTAGACAGGTAGTTAGTGCGGAGTCATTAGGGAGCTTTAAAGAGGGGCTGGATAGGTTCATGGATGGGGATGAAAGGTGGATGTAGGTAGTGTTAGGTGACAGGAACTACCACGTGTAGGCCTCGCGGCCTCTTGTAGCTTCCTTATTTTCTTATGTTCTTATGTTCTTAAGATTCCTCCTTAACAAAGCCCCATTGCCAGTGTTTGCCGCAGCCACTTCATACCGTTTAACCCCTTCACGCCCAGATCTTTCCTTTGCTATGAAAAAATTGCATGTTGTCAAGCCATAAATTAATGAAAAGTAGCTTAATATATCAAATTAGTTAGTGGACAAGGATACTAAACATGTCATATCTATAAAACTGCTTTTATTCACTAAAAATTGTCTAATGGTATCCAAATTACAATGGAAATTATGCTCTGGGTCTCAAGGGGTTAAGGTGTCAGATCTCTGTGGTGCGTCGTCCCCTATAAACCACATCACACCCACTCTCTCTGTTCCATACACGCCTTTCACACTCCTGGATGGCTTGTGTGACTCAACGCCTCCTTGACCCCATCTCTCCATCCCATTCTTGGCATTCCCCTCCCTCTTTCACTTTTTTGTGCATGTGATCTTTATATTCTCTTAATCATTCTCTCCATATCTATTTCCATATGACCATACCACTACCACACCCTGGTCTGTTCTCTCCAGTAAGGTACGCCAGTTTCCGCACATCTCCCTGACCCTGTTGTTCCTTACTCTGTCAAACCATCTCACCCTGATATTGTTCTTATGCATTTCATCTCCAGTGCCTCTATTTTTTCCCTTGATTACTGCTAGGTGAATAGGGGCCATAGCATGAAACACAAGTCTAAATTGCAAAAAAATTACACACAAAAATTCAAGTTTATCAAACGCTACATACAGTATGCATATGCTATTTTGTAAAAGTAATACATATATGAAAATAATAAGAAACCTTACAATGTATTTATTTGAGAGCAGGCATAGTGGGTAGTAATAATGTTTATTAGTGAAGCTGCATGCCTGCTGAATTGCTTAATAACACTGATTTTAATTTTGATAAACACAGTGTCAAGAATACGTACATATAGTAGAACAAAAGTAATATTTGAATGAACATACAAGAATAAAACACTGTAATTCCTTTGGAAATGCACAGTGGTTGTTTAGGGTTGTTGATAATATTGTAGGAAAGTGGCTTGCATACTACGTTTGTCCAACACTTAATTGAGTCATAATAATGTGGGCATTAAATGTACAATAAGCATTTGAATATTGAAGGTCTGGAGAATCATTACTGTTGAAATCATCATGTTGAGGGAATAGCTTTGTGTTGCTGCCAAGGGTTCTCAGTGGGAAACTGTTGATTATTTTCTAATGTTTGACAGCACTCCAGCTGACTAGATTGTGCATAGGATCACAGGAGTTGGTTATGGAAAATGTGATCAAGCAATGGTTTTTTTCTTCAAACTTAAACATAAGTTAAGTGTATAAGTGGCAACAGCTTCTAACTACATAGTTGGATTTGTCTTCCTATTCGACTAGTCATAGGTGTTGGTCAAAGCCATTTCCATTGAGCATGAGTTGAATGGATGACCTGTTAGGGTGGCGTGCCTGTGGTGGGAGGAATTGACTGCTTCAGTATATCCATCCCCAACCAAAGGGTGGTGAGAAGTTGATGCATGATTCATAGTGGGCCAAGGCAGGAACCACCCATCACCTATCATCTTGGCACCTATCAACCATATATGGCATGTATACTTCTCACAGCCCTTTTGTGACGGGGGAGGAGTAGTATTTTGGTATCCTCGTGTATACTATCCTTGTATCAATGATGTGGCAGTGTGCATGCAATTGTCGTTGATAGCTTCGATAGAAAGTTGATATTCAAGGCTTTCTTTGTCTTCAGGCTATGCACCGGACCAGCCCACTGCGCTTCAGGAACAGAATTTCTCCAGATACTGAAATCACACCTGGCCTTGACCTGAGCACTACTGCCACCCCAACCAAAGGTATGTGTGCTTTTCTTTTTATTAAGTGATTAAAAAACTTTCCTTAGATAACCTCTCCACATGGCCAAGCTAATGCAAGCCACCTGTCTCATCATCTTTATGGACACTCGTAAGTCTCCTACAACAGTTCCAGTCTTATTAAGCCATCTCAAAGTATTGGTAGCATTATTCATCCATCTCACCAGTGTCATAATTATTAGCACACTGATAAAACTCAGCATTTATAACAACCAATTACAGTCAACCCTCGATTTAATGGACCTCGGTTTAACGGATTTCGGATTTAACGGACTCCTTTCACTACCGGACAAACGGACTAAACCATTCAAAAAGTCCGCTGCTTGAAGAATGTGTCCGTTAGGTCAGGGCTTAAATGTAAAAGGTGTCCGAACAGTGCAGGTGTTCTTGCCAAATCCAGCATGTAGCGCCGGTCACTGTTTGCCTCCCAACTTTGCTACTCTGTCTGGTTGTGTTTGTGATTATTTCTCATTTATTTAACTATTTTTCCTCTGTTTTTTCTATATTTTCACACCCTTGGGAAAATACCCTCGCACTAATGGACAATCTGCTCTAACGGACCACTTCTCCCCCCTTTTAGTTCGTTAAATCAAGGGTCGACTGTAGTACAGGAGAACCTCGTTTATCCGGCACCCTCGGGGGGGAGCGCATGCCGGATAACTCATTTTGCCGTTGTTTTGAGAGTTACTCTTATGGAATCGCCCAAAATCCCAATAAATGCTGTGGTTTCTGGAGGTTGTTGTTGTTGTTGTTTTAGGGCTGCGAGGATCCCTTGGGGAACACTATGAGCCCTGGTGATGTCCTATGATGCTATCACAGGCATGGTAGTTGACCTGTCTTCCTCAGGAAGGCACAGGTGAGGCGGATGACGGCGTGTTGCCGAGAGGGGGGAACGCCAGCCGCCGCCAGCAGGGTGGGCAGGTCAAAGGTAGTGATGTTCAGGGCGAGGAGTTGAGACTGTAGCACTACACGGTGTGAGTGGAAGTGCGGACACTGCAGCAGAAAGTGTTCAATAGTCTCCGGAAAATTCATGCACCAAGGGCAGTGGGGGTCAGGGGACAGACGGAGGCGATGCAGGTGAGCCGTGAGTGTCGTGTGCCCCAGGCGGAGGCGGGTGAGAGTGACATCCAGGACGCGGGACTTTTTCCGTATCCACGGCTGGGAGGAAGTCACTGCGGTATTGGCCCATGGAGGTGATGCAGAGGGCATCGCCGAGTGTGTTATTCCAGGTGGAGCGGCAGACCCGGGAGATGAGGCGTGTGGCTGTGGAGAGCGGCAGAGGGAAGGGTGTCGTGTTTACATCTGTTAAGGCCATCCTGGCAGCAGAATCAGCCGCCTCGTTGCCTGGGATACCAGCGTGGGAGGGAACGCACTGGAAGGCGATCTCCCACCCCTCGTTGGTAATGTGAAGGACCCTCTGGATGGTGTGGACGAGGGACGTAGAGGATCGTGGATGGCGGGAGAGGAGGAGGTGGAGTGAGGAGAGGGAGTCTTGTGTAGACGACAGCCTTGCCCAACTAAATTTCTGCCAATTTTCTCAGTTTCTGAAATAATTATACTTAATTAATGCCTGGCTCGATTAGTGCCGTTGTTTTAAGGCTGCCGTTGTTTTAAATGCTGGTTAAATGAGGTTCTCCTGTACATCAAAAGTATCGTACTTCTATATGAAACATTTCCTGGGCAGACAGGCTTGCGTATAGGATAACAAAAAGTTCTATTGAGTGAAAAACTGTACAGCAAACTATTTATATTATTCAGAGAGCAGTACATTGATCTTAGGTCTTCAGTGCTTTGTCATATTATAGTCAATACCACACCAGTCTGTGCGCCTCATCCTGCACATTTTAGTCTATGTAGAGCAGTGGTTCTTAACCTTTTCAGAGGCGCCGAACCCTAACCAAAACTTCCGCACACTAGCCGAACCCCTCAAATATGGGACGGAAAAACAAGATTAATACAAAGATTTAATATAAATTGCTTCAAAATTCAAGAGTTATTTATATAATAAGAAGGAAGGAAGGACTCAGCAGCACTGACGTATATAGGTCTTTTGAAAGAGGAGGGGGGCACCAGGGTGAATCCAGGATTGTTTTAAGGCAGGGGGACCGAGCGGAGCGAACCTCTACAGCTGTGGGGTCTGAGGAGGGAGTTAGGATTTTTTTTGAAAATCCAGCATTTTTAGGGGCATTGTAAGACCTCAGAAGGGATATATTGCACTAATCTGATAATCAAAGGGAAAACATGTTTTGTCTCTGTGGGACAAAAGGAGGGGCCATGGCCGAGTTCCCCCCATACCCCACTATATACGAGTTTGCTCGGTAGGAAGAGAGGCGTGGGAACACACACACACATACAGAGGTGGACACTTCCGCAAAACTTCTGCAAATCGCAACGTCCGCAAATTGCGGAAGTCCGAATTCGTTTGTGGATTTGCGGAAGGGTAAAAAGTTGCGAAATTGCGCTTGCGGAAGTACTGCCTCAAACGCTTGCGGAAGTACTGCCTCAAACGCTTGCGGAAGTACTGCCTCAAACGCTTGCGGAAGTACTGCCTCAAACGCTTGCGGAAGTACTGCCTCAAACGCTTGCGGAAGTACTGCCTCAAACGCTTGCGGAAGTACTGCCTCAAACGCTTGCGGAAGTACTGCCTCAAACGCAAATATGTTCACAAATTGCCAAGTGGCCGTGGTGAGTTTAAACACGATTCCTGTGCGGCTACGCGCAGCGTCCCGCAGGGTGAGTAAGATACGCTAAGGGAGGCTGCTTTCCCACCAGTCAACCGCAGTTATCAGTGAGCATTCATAGACGAAGTACGTACGTGTATCTCCAAACCCTTCTTCCTGCCTCGCTTTGTAGGTAGGATGCTTTTTTTTACCATATTTTTGGTTGTAACTCATATAAACATTATCTGTGTGATGTTATAATATCATTGAAATATCTTAGATATCACTAAACTTGAATTGTTAGGTGAGATCCAAGGTCAGTAGATACTAGAAACAATGTTTGGCATTGTAGGGCTCTGCTCTGACCTCATGCGTCCCTCGCTGACTCAGTCATGTCTTCAATTATCGTGTGGCCTCACCCAAGATTATGAAATAACCGCAAGATGTTTAGAAAAACTGACCCAACTATCATCTTACTGACACATTTTTGTATATAATATACGCATATTTTGAGCAAGGAGAGGGAGGTCAGAGGGCCATAAACCAGTGATATGGACACGGCGAGCATACCAAGAGGTGTGTATTCTACGTGTGCTGGCGACACTGTTATTTGCTTGCAGTGACCATGGCTCTGCTGTAGAGCTAAATATTACTTGCAAGGAGTGTGTTGTGAGTGAATTAGTGCGTTGCGGTGGTGAGGCGACAGTTTTGACCCTGCGTTATCGCTAGGCCGAGGTGCGAGTGAACCCCCATCCCTCGTGCCGCGCAAATAATTTGTTGCCGTCTGATCTCTGCCGCATCTTGATTACTATGGCGCCCACTACGCCCCCCATCACCAAGGCCCAGCTGGATGCTGCTGTAGACGATGTGCTGGTGTTCCTCTTCAGTATGAGGAGGAAGATCACGAGGAGGTGACTGTGTGCGCAACACTGTAGGTCAGTCGGAGGGCGAGGAACCTGGATGATGTGTTTGTTAAGTACAACACGGCCATACCCAGCTCTGCACCCGTGGATAAACTGTTCTCGCAAAGGTCGAATGTCATAAAGGCCAAAAGAGAGAGTTGTCCTCTGATTATTTTGAGATTGGTCTGCATGAAGGGAAACATGAACCAGCTCAAGATGGAATTGTCACCAGAGGAGTCTGAGGTTATAAGTGCCTGATATCATATCAATGAAACATAATTTGGAGTGTAGTGTACTTATACTAATTATTACCCTTTAGTTTGTTGATCAATTGAGTAACAATGAGGGGGAGGTGAAATGTGAGCTTATATCATATGT
Source organism: Chionoecetes opilio (assembly GCA_016584305.1). Classification (NCBI taxonomy): domain Eukaryota; kingdom Metazoa; phylum Arthropoda; class Malacostraca; order Decapoda; family Majidae; genus Chionoecetes; species Chionoecetes opilio. The sequence goes on from JACEEZ010008038.1 coordinate 130,409, forward strand.
GGGGCGCTGAGGGGTAAGTATGAAAAAAAATACTAATATATATCAATTGACAAAAGTGATTTAGTAAGAAATTAATTCATTTATAACTATTAAGAGCTTAACCTTTATTTTTGCTTTTTATGCAGGGAAAATATTAAGTAATTGGCTTGCGGCTGTGCGGACGACTTGCTGTTCCGAAGTACAAACTTCTATAAATTTGCGAACTTGCGGTTGCGGAAAGTATGGATTAGGATTTGCAGAAGTGGATTTTCATTTGCAGTGCCCACCTCTGACACATACACATGCACACACACCTGTTCCTTCACCGCACTGCTTGATTTTATGTTTATCTTATATTATGTTATATCTTATGCGTATAATTTACTCTGATGAATAATCCGGCATTACAATAATAGCAAAATTGCAATGTGTTTTGGAGGGCCTCTGCCGAACCCCTGAGACTGGCTCACCGAACCCAGGTTAAGAACCACTGATGTAGAGTAATGTAAATTTACTTTGAATTCAGTTCTTACTTACCTTGATGCATCGCGAAGTTAGTTTTGTTATGATCGTATACATATAGAGATTCACACTACCCATATCCACTGAAAAATAGCTGTAAAATATTCAGTAAGTAAAGCACAAATGCACGGCAAACAGACAAATCAAGTGGCGCGAAAACTTGAATGAAGACACCTACCAGACTCTTCACCAAGTTTTGCTCTGTGTATGAAATTGGTGGTTAATTAGTTTTCTTTTAATTTGAATGGTACTGTAAACTTTAGCTTTTCACTTAAGAACTATGTGATTAACTTTCTTCAGTAAGTGAACAGAATTACTGTACACCTTAATTCAACAGTTACTGCTCTTCATAGAAAATTTATTTGTTTTTTACTTGTCTTGTAGTTACAAGTTTATGCCAACAGTAGATGTGGCTAAAAGCATCACCATAACAGTCGTGGCAGGTCTCCAAAACAGCTCACCAATCTGGGAATTTATACATTTTTCTCACCGAAATTATGTCTGTATTAGGGATGGAACCAGATCAAAGATTGTGAGATTAGTGATGGTCTACCCATACTTTGTGGCATCCTGCTGAAAACATACATGGTAGAAAAAAAGTAAACATGGGCAGAGAAAGAAATTATGGAAATTGAGGGTCAAAATTATTTCAGAGACAATATCACTAGACAGCTATGAGGAAAATGGGATGGTGAATGTGTATATATAAAGAGATAAGTGATGCACTTAAGTATTAAATATATAGAGCTGAAATTGCTTAAAGTAATTGTCCAGACCCATTTTTTCTTAGCATAAGTAATTAAGCATGTTGAATGTTCATTCAAAGTACCTAATCCTAAAAAAATTATTCATTTCCACGGCTTATTTCTGTAAAAACACGACTTGTGTATAAAGCGCGGGTGAAAAAATCTGCCCCATTCCAGCCTCGGTGCGAAACTTGCTGATGCCGTCCCAGGAGGCCGACAAACTGCATCACACAGCCTGCCTCTCCCTGGCACATAAACAATCTCCACACATTTATTGTGGCCGTGTCAGTCGGAAGCGGGTGCTAAGCTCTCTGGAAATGCACAGCTTTCTTGCTGCACCCATAAAGGATGCAAGTACGTATATTTGGTTCCAAATTCTTAGCAAAAAAATTGCCCCGCCTTGCCGGGGCAATTTTTTTGGTAAGTCTTTGCAGGCCGTATACCGGTTGCCGAACCTCCAGGGGCAGATCGTAAACATTACAGCGTGTGGGTAGATGAGTTGATTTGAATGTCTTATGGTATTTGAAATACTTGTAACAGGTAAGTACTGAGGTACTGAGTAAGTAAAGTTGCGTGTTGTGCAGCGCAGCACCGTGCAGTGCGGGTAAGGGCAGAATTGCCTTGCTTTTGGATCGCCAGATCGTATTGTATAAATTGATTGATTGATTGATTTAATGCCAAAAAAGGTGAATGTGCCAGACATCAGAGGTCATATGGCACAAACGAATAGTGTTGTGCGGATGAAATGGGTTGCTCAGATCCCCACCGTGTTGTACGAGGATCGTGTTGTATGAACCCATGTTGTACGAGGATGCAGTGTACTATATGCTTTACCGCCTAATTTGGTGTCATCAGCAAATTTGGATATTTTAGATACAAGTCCGCAGTCCAAATTACAGGAGAAGGAGGAGCAGGAGGAGGAGCACAAGGGGGAGGAGCAGGAGAAGAAGGAGCAGGAGGAGGACGAGCAGGAGAAGAACAAGCACGAGGAGGAGCAGGAGAAGAACAAGCACGAGGAGGAGGTGCAGGAGAAGGACGAGCAGGAGGAGGAGGAGCAGGAGAAGGACGAGCAGGAGAATGACGAGCACGAGGAGCACGAGGAGGACGAGCAAGAGAAGGACGAGCAGGATGAGGACGAGCAGGGGGAGGAGGAGCAGGAGAAGGACGAGCAAGAGAAAGAGGAGCAGGAGAAGGACGAGCAGGAGAAGGACGAGCAGGAGGAGGACGAGCAGGAGGAGGACGAGCAGGAGAGGACGAGCAGGAGGAGGACGAGCAGGAGGAGGACGAGCAGGAGGAGGAGGAGCTGGAGGAGGAGCAGGAGGACGAACACGAGGAGGAGAAGAAGAAGAAGAAGAAGGTGGTGGTGGTGGTGGTGGTGGTGTGGGAAAGAAGGAAAGGAAGAGGTAGGAGTTAGCAGCAAAGGTTCTATTCTTCATAACTCCAAGCTGCTGCTAATTCCAATCTCTTTCTGTCCCTGCTGCCCTTATTAGGCTTTGTTCAATCATGTGTTATGGAAGAATTTTTTTATATTGCCAGCCTCCCTGTTTTGTGTGCACCTTCATCTGTATATCAGACTCAGGGTGATGGAGCAGAAGAGGGTCCACGGTCCACCAATGAAAATCAAGACCTTCACACTGCCAGCCATGCCAGGACCCGGCGCCACCAAGACCCCCAAGGAGGGCACCAAGGCGGGCTGCTGTGCCTTCGTGCATGCCTTCCTCAGATTATTTAAAAGGAAGAAGCGCGCACGTCACTCCTCCAGCGGGCGCTTGACGGAGCCTGCGATTGAGGACCCTGTTGTGGAGGAGTCCCCGGGGCCTGACCATCAGTCTGCCCTGCTGGACCAAGCACCGGAAGAGCTGGTAAAGAAGGGGGAAACAGAGTGTGTCGAGGAGCAGGTTGAGCAACAGCAGGTGGAGGAGCAGAAGAAGCAGGTTGAGGAGGACGAGGAAGTATTGGATGCGCAGCAGACAACGGAGACAGAGAAGGTTGTGGAGGAGACAGATACTGAGTCGGGTGTAATAAGGCTTGTTGAGGAGGAGCAGGAGGTGAAGGATGAGGAGCAGGCTGTGCAGGAGCCTGTTGTGGCAGAGCAGGTTCCGGAAGACTCATCACTGAAGATTCCTGACGCCGACGAGTCTGACCTCGACGACAATGTCGCTGACGATTCAGACTCCGAGGAGTCGTCTTCAGAGGAGTCTGTCAAGCCTGCACCGCCTGTCAAGAACCAGCGAGGCAAGGCACAGAACAACAGAGCCAAGAAGGACGCCGCCCCGCCCTCTGCCGTGCCGGAGCTGCTGCTGCGGCCACGCGGCGCTGTGATCACCTTCCGCAGCGACGCCGTAGACCCGCCCGCCACTCTCCTCATGGGCTCCGACAAGCATGAGAATGACCACCTCCTGGCGCAGGCCACGGACCGCCTCGTGTTCTTCCATGTGGATGCCCTGCCCTCGGCCCACGTGTACCTCCAGCTGGAGCCCGGCCAGACCCTGCGCGACGTGCCCCGCGTCCTTCTGAACGACGCGGCACAGTTGTGCAAGGCCAACAGCGCCAAGGGCAACAGGCTGGGCAATGTGGTGGTGGTGTACACGCTGGGATCAAACCTGAGCAAGACCCGCCACATGAAGGCCGGCGAGGTGGGCTTTGTCTGCGACCGGGAGGTGCGCAAAATTCTTGTCTCCAAGCGGGACGACAAGACCATGGACCGCTTCAACAACACCAAGAGGAAGGTCCTCTCACGCAGGTCGGAGCGGGAGAAGCAGCAGCGGGTCAAGGAAAGGCAGCGCCAGAAGACTGAGGCAAAGTTGAAGAAAAGAAAGCAGCAAGTATAGGAACAGCAGGAGGAGGCTGCTGCCCCTGAGGACCCCGCGTGGGGCATCGAGGTGCATCAGCATCCCGCCGCTTGCACTGCTGGCAAGCCTCGACGCAGGCGACGGGAGCGCCGCGAGGAGGATAGTTCAGACGAAGAGTCTGGTGATGAAAAGGAGCAGGAGACAACGGAGAAGGAAACCACCCTGCCGGAGACAGTGACGACACGCTGCTTCCCGGTGAGTGCAGAGAAGAGAAGCGTGCTGCAGGGCTGCCGCGCCACGCTGGAGCGACGCTTTGACGTGCGTGTGCAGCCTCCACGCAAGGGTGAGGCCGAGGGCCGCGGCACCATCACGGGGGCTGCCGACGACGTGGCTTACGCCCTCACTGAGCTCAAGAAGCTGCTGTTTCCTGAGAAGGCAAAGGCAGCGGCCGCACCTCAGGACAACAAGGGCAGCAAGTGCAGAGAGGCCAAGGGTCCCAGCACCAAGGGCTCCTCCAAACAGAAGAGAAAGCAGGCTCACAGGCTCACAACGCCGCGCTGTGAGGAGTGAGCAGATTCTAACATCCGCTGATTTACACAGCTAGGTGGCAAAAAAAAAAAAAAAAAAAAAAAAAAAAAAAAAAAAAAAAAAAAAAAAAAAAATAAATAATAATAATAATAAAATAAAGACAAAAAGAACAAAAAAAGCATAGACTTCTTGGAATGACAAGTGCATGACAGTAAAGAGGGAGCTCCGTATTTATTCTACAGTACAATATTGTTTAAAGTTTACTAAAGTGTTGTGTGTATTTGTTTGCGTGGCGACCTGTGATGTGTGTGCAGGACTGTAAAGACATCGTGATGGGTGTGTTCTGCTCACTACCTTGTGTTCTAAACACTTAAGTTATATCTATTGTTCTGTGCCGTCTTTGTTTTGAGCGTCAATGCACATAATAAATAAACCCAACAGATCCTTTATTCTTTCCCTTCCTTCTTCCTCCATTCCCTTCCCTTCCTGCCTCGCTCCCTCATCACACATTTCACCTTACCATCACTTCTCTGTGTGTGTTCCTTTATCCAGAATCACCTGTTTCCTTATTCTTACCGCAACGTTACCACACTTGTGCAGGGTGTTCTTTCTTCTTCATCACCTTTTCTTTTTCTCACATGTGCAACACTCTCTTGTAATCTATAGGTCTATTTAGCTGTCGTGAGTTTGGGTCTTATGCTTTTGTCTTTTGAATATGTTATTTCTGTTTAATATTATCTAATTAATATATATTTATGAATATTATCCATATTTATCATTATATTATATATGCTCACAGACAGTACCATAACCATACCCCCATATCATATCTCCTCGACGGTACCATATCTCCTCGTTTCTGTCTGAAACTCAAACCCTCTTACATTTCTGCCTGTAATCATGCCCATTCTTTACTTCAACTTACCAAAACCTCCTTCGTTCATAGAAAATGTCAAAATCTTTCTGAATTGAATTCCTCTCGTGACTTCTGGCATCTAGGTAATACCATCTCTAACAATTTTTCTTCTGCATCTTTCCCTCCTATGCTTCACCCAGATGGCTCCACAGCTGTCTCATCTATTTCTAAAGAACATAAGAACGTAAGAAAATAAGGAAGCTACAAGAGGTTGTGAGACCTACACGTGGTAGTTCCTGTGATGATGCATCATTCAACATTCATCTTCAATCTTATACGTACTCTAAAGATCCACCGAGAAGGCAAAGGGCATTGGGTTGTCGGGTGAATGATAAAACACTGCACAAAGAAAATAATGCAGCGTTAGGATACAGTACACCCTGCTGCCATTAGTCCAGGGGGGGATTTATGGTGTGCGGGGCCCCAGGCCGGTGAGAGTGCGGGGCCCTGAATGAAATGTGGTTCAGAGGTCTTTCATATTAGTTTAATTGAAAAAAAAATCACCCATATTTTACATTATGTTGGTACTAATTTGTGGCATATTATGGTACGTACATGCAATGTAACAGTGTTCGAGCAGTGTTCAAGAAAGGTCCAGCATTCATATTTTCATTGAAAACATATTTTTTCCTCGGGTGTGGGGCCCTTGCGGGTGCGGGGCCCTAGGCCATGGCCTACTCGGCCCCCCCCCTAAATCCGCCACTGCATAAGTCCACAATTTTTATGGAGATTCACCAGATCTTCTGATTCACCAATGGCAAGAGATGTGAATGGTAATACAGTGATGACCCACTTTACTGAACTATGTATATCTTATGAATTTCCACATTATGAAATTCTACATTAAATAAAAGAAGCTATAATGAATGCAAAGCAAGGGTGTCGCACAAAATTTTCAAAAATCACAAGATTTTGAAAAATTGCCTAGGCAGAGGGATACAAAATACACCTGTAAATATGGCTTTATGGGTCTGAGCTTGGACAGCAGCCCAACGCGACGGCAGTGACAGCGCTAGTCTCCATCTTTCGCTTGAAGTGGGAGGTTCTGATCTGTATCATCCCGAGTTTATTGTACTATGAAACCTCAGTAGATTTTTACATTTTACTACCATAATGGAGTTGCACCTAGACAACATATTTTTCCTATAACTTTGATATGCATTCAATGATACTGACACTGATTTGTCAGTAATCAACAGTTTTATAATCATACCCCTCTCTCCCTTAAAGCTAAGGGAGTACAAAAGTGGCAATACGGAGTGTTTGGGTAGAGATGTGAAATTCTGGGATTTATGAACGAATTGATAACTGTAATTACGTAATTTTTGCCTCCTACAGTTTCCTAATGATGCTTAAGTCTCCTAATCCCACATCTATTTATATAGCGTAAAAGCCTCCTAACACCACATACAAGTTCCCGAATGCTGCATAAAAGTCTAAGTCACATACACTCCAAACAAAATTGGTGCACGATTTTCCAAACAACTACGTAAGTGTTTTCCCACCTATTACCTTTCTCTGTGCAATCTTATTAAGTGCAAAGATGCATCATTCTTCTTGAAAAACCCTACCATTCCTCGAAAGTACAGTAAACCCTTACTTTAACAAAGCAATTGGGGGGGAAGAGTGTGACGTTATATATCCGAAAGTCAGTTATATCCGAAGGATCCGAACTTTTCGCATATAACAAACTTTATTCGTTATATGAGGTGAACGTTTGCTATTTCTGACCATTTCTGTGTATAATGAACATTGTTTGTTATATTAGATGCAAGTTCGTATACTTACGTACATGCAGCCATCACAAATACTACATGCATACAGGGAAATTAAAATAATATGTGGTGAGGCACGGAAGGGCGTGAGAGGAAGTGTTTAGATACGGGCGGACAAAGCTAGACTGATTGGCGTGCAGCCACGCAGCCACGCAGCCACGCAGCCACGCAGCCACGCAGCCACGCAGCCACGCACCGCCCGATCGGCTTTGTTTTCACTGCCACCGACTGACTGCGTGTACATGTTCGGCTGGCCCACCACCGAACCAAACCCCGCATTTACCGAACTTATTCGGTAAATCCCCACATATATCGATTGGACTGGCAGAAAAAGTTTGTTAAAGCCGAATATTTGTTATATAGAGGTCATTAATAGCGAGGGTTTATTGTAATTGTACTATATGTAAGTAGTACATACTTGTCACTTGCACACATAACAGCATACTGACAAATCTGCCATCTCCCATCTCCCTGTAGAAAATGCTATCTGATTGGAAGAATCTAATACTTTTTTCATTGGCCTTAACACTCCCACAGTTCAGAAGTAGGGAAAACTTTGTGGGACTAGGAAATAAAATAACGTAACTACATACACAAATGTGAAATTTTCACTCAAACAAAAAAATCATAGCCTTGTATCTCGATACATGCACAGAAGCTCATCGGTGACACATTTTCAGAATTCATTAGGTAATAAAAATGAAAACTATCAACTTATATATACAAATACAAAACAAATTCTGACATTTTTAAATGATCTGATAATTGTTTTGGTAATTCTAGACAATAGCCCCGCATCAGTCTGAAACTAAGGGCCGTACTATTAAACCTTCCGCCCGGGCTGGCAATCGCCTGCCGATGCTCCGCCAGGCGAACGCCAGCCTCAGGAAATCCTTACTTTTAAACACTGGCTTACGCCAACCCTGGCGAACGCCAGGGTTGGCGGACGTGAGTGTTCGCCAGCGCTAACCTTCTCCTATTCTCGCTCGACTCTGCGAAATGGCGCTTGAAATCGCGGGAAATTCAAGTTTGTTTACATCTACAGTCGACACCACTGCTACGAGTGACGATGCTGGCTCTCTTAAGGCAACTCCTATATCCACTGTGGATAAGGGGATGCTCATTGACCTCATCAAGGAGTATATTGAGGGCATAAATGACAAAACTACCAAGTTATATGCCGTGATTGCTCTTGTAGCTACTCTTTTCCGGACAGTACTGTTATTAATAATTAAAGTTCGTTCATCACTGAACTAACGAGCAATAATAGTCATATGCTCCCTAAGGCATGTGTGATATTAACCATTTAAGCTTATTACCACCTAACTCATGCAAAGATAGGGTATTAGTTCGGTAGTGGGCTTCCAAAATGTCTAGGATTCTTACCTACATTTACATACGTACTCCGTAGTATAGTGTTAGCACGCTCGGCTCACAACCGAGAAGTCCGGTTAGATCCCCGGGCGGAGCAAAGATAGATGGGTGGTTTCTTAAAACCCGGCCCCTGTCCACCCAGCAGTGAATGGTACCGGTGTTAGCAGGGGGTTTGTGACCCCCCCCCGGGTGGTGGCTTCGGCCAACACACTAATTGCTGCAGCGGTAGATCACTACGGCTCTGAGGAATTATCCTCAAACAAACAAACAAACAAACAAACATCATCGTGTAGAATTATTCATTATGAATATTTTGAACCCATTCCATGGTGCAATGAATAATAATGGTGTACATGTACTACCGAAAATCTACCGTTATTTCAGCCATAAACTGTTAAGTTAGGTTAAATTAGATTAGTTAGAGGTGGGTTTGGTTTAGTAACAGATATCAAGAAAAAAAGAAAATTATCAATACTAGGCAGTGCGAAGCGGAGCAATTAAGGTTTGCGGCGGGCGAGCACCCCACACCTGTAAACAAACATTTATTTCCGACAAAAAAGAGTGCCAATCATTCAAAACACATCAAAACTATCAGGAAAACTAAGTTCGACCCGAAATCAGTGAATGCCCACTTCCGAAATTTACCAAAGATAGTTCTGATATTTATAATTTAAACTCGCTCACTACTTATACTAACGTGCAACAATAGTTATATCATATACTTCCAGTAGTGATATTATTAAAGATCAATCACACTTAACCAAAATGCAACGTCGATCATATACTTCCAGTAATTGTATTATTGAATATAATTTATCCCCGCTTAACCTAACATGCAGCAATCGATCATACTTCCAGTATCGATATTAAAGACATCACTTTTTAATGGGATTTGGCCTTAGTTGATAGGTTAAATGGTTTAGGGTTTAGGTTAGTGGAGTCTAAAGGTAGGGTTAGGTTAGTGAGTCTAAAGGTAGGGAGTTAATATTTATCTGAGTCCTAAGGTAGGGTTACATGTTTCGTACCATAGTACAGGGTGTTTCGTAGCAAAAGTTGTTTCGTAGCGGTTTGTTAGTTGTTTCGTACACTGACTTTTAGTTTTTTTCGTACATTCGTGATGTCGTTTCGTAACTCTAGTTCAACTCTGAGCTGAGTGTACGAAATGACTAGGTTTCATATAGACTATGAACAACTTTTTGGGGTACAATCTACTGGTGTACGAAACAACTTGTGTACGAACTGACTGCACCCGCTCCTATACATTCTCCTTCCTACTAAAAGCATCTTATATCTCTGAAAAGTAGTGATTGCTACGGAAACTCATTGAGATAAGTTTCTCAGAATCTATTTAGGTAAACAGAAATCATTCATCATTTAACCTAACATCCCCATTAACATGCTACACACTATCAGATATTTCCAGTAGTTATATGAATAATTAAATATGTTCACACTTAACCTAAACTGCTACACACTATCAGATACTTCCAGCAGTTATATAAAATCCTTAAATATAGTTCACCACTTAACCTAACCTGCTACACACTATCAGATACTTCCAGCAGTGATATAAATCATTAAATATAGTTCACCACTTAACCTAACATGCTACACACTATCAGATACTTCCAGCAGTGATATAAATCATTAAATATAGTTCACCACTTAACCTAACATGCTACAATCAATCATACTTCCAAAGGCAATTGTGATATTAATCATTTAATCTCATTCACCACTTAACAAGTACAAAGACAAAACAATATATAGGTTTGTGATATTAAACATTAGGACATGTTTTCAGTATGTTTTATTACCAACCAACTTTTAATTCCAACTCAGTCTCGCTCAGGAACAAATCTAGGCTGTCTTTCTGTCTTTCACAGTTTGTCTTGGCAATCTGATCCATTCTGCTTTGGCTGGATCAAGCACTTCTATATCTTCAAAATCTAGCAGTGCGTCCATAATCTGGAAAATAATATATGAAACATATAATAATCTAACATTCATTTAAATATACTAAGTGATTTTAAATCAGAAAAAATAAATCACCCAAAAATAAGTATCAGATAAATTCAAACATATTTTAAAACTATTCATGACAAAGTTTCGTCCTCAAAAACAGTAATGCGCATAAATGAAAATTTAGTTAGGTTAGTGAACTAGCAAGGGGGGTCCGGGGGGGGCACAGGCCCCTAGTTATATCAGTAGGGTATTGTTCAATAGTGAGTATTGATTGAAACTGCATATTTACCCTTCTAATTGTAACAAAAGTTGTAACTCATTCAATTTCATCTGATTAACCAAATAAATAAAAGGTATAATATTTTACACTAGGACCAGAATTCCCTACACAATTGGGAGCATGGTTTGTTTACCTTATTGTATTCTAGGAAACTTTCTCTCAATGAGCTTCCATCGCAAATAATTACTTTTGGAGATATAATATAACATCCTATTTTTCGGGAGGAGAGAGACAAGTGTTTATGTGCACCTCCCTCTTCTTCCTCTTGTGACCTGCATCACCTCTATTCTTCCCTTGCCGCGGACACTTTTTAATGAGGATTTGACTTTAGTTAGGTTAAAACATGGGGTTAGGTTAGTGAGTGTATACACTCCCCTAGGAAGGGGAGTGTATGGGAGGGGATGCAGTCAATTCGTTCACAAGTCATTTCGTACACCAGTAGATTCGTACACCAAAAAAGTTGTTTCGTAGTCTATATGAAACCATAGTCGTTTCGTACACTCAGCTCAGAGTTGAACTTTACTACTAGAGTTACGAAACGACATCACGTATGTACGCAAAACTCAAAATCAGTGTACGAAACAACTAACAAAACCTGGGTACGAAACTCCCTGTAACAGTAGGGTTAGGTTAGTTAATTTTCATATCTCCTATATGTTACAGGGAGTTTCGTACACAGGTTTTGTTAGTTGTTTCGTACACTGATTTTGAGTTTTGCGTACATACGTGATGTCGTTTGGTAACTAGTAGTAAAGTTCAACTCTGAGCTGAGTGTACGAAACGACTATGGTTTCATATAGACTACGAAACAACTTTTTGGTCTACTAATCTACTGGTGTACGAAACAACTTGTGAACGAACTGACTGCACCCCTTCCTATACACTCCCCTTCCTACTAAAAGCATCTTATATCTCCGAAAGTAGTGATTTGCGACGGAAACTCATTGAGAGAATGTTTCTCAGAATCTATTAAGGTAAACAGAAACCATATTCCCAAAGGTGTAGAGAATTCTGGTCCTAGTGTAAAAATTTACCAAATAAAACTAATTTACAGTGTCGAGAGAACACTATTATAAGCACGTCTCACGTGTAATGTATGAGGGTCAGAGGCCTCTGACATAGCTCAATGTAAAGACGCCATCACCAAAACACAACCTGATATTGTACAAAATAACACATTCAATTCTATCTGATATACAACAGAAATAAAACATTTTAGTGGCGGGAGCACAATGATATCATAGTCACGTCTCACTGAAATTCTTATGAGGGTGAGAGGACTCTGATATAGCTCAATGTAAAGATGCCATCACCAAAACATCCAATGTATACATTATATTGTGCAATATGGTCCCTAAACCAATATATATTGGACGAAAAGGCAAAATACACTCACCTCGGGGCGGGTGGAGGTGTCTGGTGCTGTCAGCTGCGTTGGAACCTCGATGGTGTTTTGAAAATAATATACATGACTTATTTTCCATGAAAGAACTTGCCATACACATATTTACCGTCGCAATAGGTTTCCTATCTCATGAAATGCTTAGTAGTATTGTAAAAAGTATAAACTGAATGCAAAAAATGTTGATCGCCCGGTGAGAGGGACGTCTCACCAGAACTCACGTTCGCCAGGCTATTCCAATACTTCTCCTTCGCCAGCCCTGGCGGAGCAGCGCCTGGCGGAGCGCTCGTGGCGTTTAAAAGTAAGAAATCACTGAGCGCCTGGCGAACACTTTCGCCAGCCCTGGCGAAAGATTTTAAAAGTACGGCCCTAAGTCCCAACTCCAGACTTCTCCCATTCCTCCTCCTCCTAACTAACTGTCACTTAAACTCCTGACTGCCAGAAAAATTAAGAATATTTCCAAATTAAATCTCCCAATCATAGCCCTTTAACTGAACTTAGCCACAGAATCATCTTTTGGGAACTTTAAAAAAAAGTCTTAAGAGCGATACTGTCCTACTGTCTATAATAAGCTATATATTTTTTAATGGCAATTCGTTTTTTAAATTTTATTGTTAAGGTCCTTTCCCAGACTCCTAGAGTCCTTTCCTGCCCTTATAAGTGGAGTTTTTTCTCCAGTCTTTCACAGATCCCTTCATATACACTAGGTTCCCACAGAAAACGAGAAATTGGTCGATAAACGAGATCGTTTTATGTGAATTCGCTCTATGTGAAACACATAACCTATGGGAAAAATTGATATTGATCGATCGGTTCTCCTGCCCGTACCCGTACATTTATACTTGTTCACACCCAGGCATACCAGAACATGGTATTATTTTACACTAGGATCGAAATTCCCTACACAATTGGGAGTATGGTTTCTGTTTACCTTATTGGATTCTAGGAAACATTCTTTTGGACTCAAACTTTTGGAGATACAGGGAGGTCCCGTTATACGAGCATTCGATATACGAGAATCCGATGATACGAGATGTGTAAATTAGGGTCTATTTTCAATACAGGGATGTCCCGTTATACGAGCATTCGGTATACGAGAATCCGATGATACGAGATGTGTAAATTAGGGTCTATTTTCAATATACGAGATCGAAAATCCAATGATACGACATTCAGACTGGGGTGAGTAAAATGATCAAGCTCAAAATGCGCGCCCTACCACTCCCGGGCTGGACAAAGGGGTATTTAGTTGACCCCAGTGAGGTCACCCCTAGCAAGCCGTGACCTGAAGGGTAATTAAGCATATGGCGCGGCCTGACATTTAGGGGTAATTAGCAGGTGTGCGGCCCCAACCTTGGGACAGTAGTCAGGTCACCCCTAGCAAGGCTTGACCTGAAGGGTAATTAAGCATATGGCGCGGCCTGACCTTTAGGGGTAATTAGCAGGTGTGCGGCCCCAACCTTGGGACCGCTACACTACCTTCTTTTGTATCACGCTGCGTCCCCTACATTACAACGTCTTTTTTGCTTGTTATGCATGTTTTATGTTTAATTAATGTGCAGTTATATTATTTTGTGCTATTTTCTCTTTCAGAATGCTTTTTCTACAGAATAGGTAGTACAGTGTGGGTAATATAGACGCTGTGTGTTTGCTATAGTTTATTTTAGCTTGAAAAACGTCTTTCTTTTTTTTAATTGATGGGGTCCTGGAACCAAACCTATATTTTACCATTAGTTATGTGTTTCGTTATACGAGATTTCGCTTTACGAGTATGCCAGGTGGAACCTAACTGCTCGTATCTTCGGGACCTCCCTGTATACGAGATTGAAAATCCAATGCTACGACATTCAAACTGGGGTGAGTAAAATTACCAAGTTATTTACTAAAGTAAATTACAAGTTATTTACTAAAATTATAAAGTCATTTACTGACTATATGATTTTACCTAAGGTTGTACGATAATCAATCTGAAAATATGATAATTCTGGTGGCTCGGTACGACAATGTGGCCTACAAAAATTCACATCCCTGTTGGCAACACTGCAGGTGGACAACAACAACACGCGCTTGCCAACCTATCTCGAGCCTTGTTTTAGCGTGAAAATACGTCAAAATGTACGACGAAGTCATAGACGAGGTGAGTGAGAGGTGCAGGAAGATGTGCCGCATGTGTGTGGGTGTGTGGGGAGGGCGGGGAGGGTGTGAGAGGTGGAAATAGCCAGCTCTCGTGTGTCTCAGTTGGGGAAAACGTGAGGAAAAGTGAACGATGGACTGAACGATGTACAATGATTCAGATGCGCATAGACGAGTTTGTGGGCAGTGGAAGAGGTCTGCGCACCCCTCACTTGTCCTTTACCTACCGTACCCTCTCGAGTCTAGTGTATCACGCGGCGTCCCCAGGAGTACATACAATGTCTTTGTTGCTTGTATGTATTGTGCCTTGTGAGTCAATTTTAGTGATTTGCTGGTTTACTTAATGTGCTTATTGTGACTTATTTGTGCTCTGTCCTACTGTGCTGTCACACTCTTAATTCACTGTGTTTTGTGTGGTGGTGTGGTGGTGTGGTATATAGAGCCCTATATTTGAGAGTTTGAGTTTGTTGTGTTTGCTATAGTTTATTTAAGCTTGAAAAACATGTCTTTTTTTCTTTCTTTTTTCTTTCTTTTAATTGATGGGGTCCTGGAACCAAACCTATATTTTACCATTAGTTATGTGTTTCGTTATACGAGATTTTGCTTTACGAGTATGCCAGGTGGAACCTAACTGCTCGTATCTTCGGGACCTCCCTGTAATGACATGTTGTTCATAGAGAGGCGAGAGACAAGTGTTTGTTTACGTGCAGCGTGCCTCTCACTCTTCTTCCTCTTGCAACCTACATCGCCTCTGTTCTTCCCTTGCCGCGGACACTTTTAATGCAGATTTGGCTTTAGTTAGGAGGTTAAAGCGTGGGATTAGGTTAGGTTAGTGACTCAAAAGCAAGTTGCCATAAACCTGGCTTAACTCTCGCTTGCGTGCCTCGCCAGAACTGAACGGGGTTCAGAGCTGATAACTTGTATACACCAACGACGACACCAAACCACAATGACGAGTGTACCTTCGAATGGAAGCCATCAATAAATTACGATAACTGACGATATTGTGAATGGATCACAACATACCTATATCCTTCACAAGAATGTTTTTTTTGGTAATAATGGATGAGAATTTTGCTGTCGCTACCGCCGTTGCTGCTCACTCACCCTTGCCACGGCTTGCGCCAGTTGGGCAAGCCGGCTTACCAAAAGTGCCTCGAGTTAGCAGAAAACGGAAGCCGCCGCAAGTTTTCTTATGGCAGCCTGCTCACGTTCTGTACGATATTTCGGCTCTCTATATGAGAACTCCTCGGATTTGCCCTACTTTGATGGCGGAATTGTTCTATATGATCAAATTCGTTCCTAACCAAAATTTTGGAATTTTATTTATTTAAAAAAAAAAAAAAAATAATAATATTTTAGGTCGTTCGCTTTATGCGGAACCCTAGTGTATGTCCCATATCGCAAAAAAATTATATCAGAAACACCAAAAAGTCTTCAAGTACTGCAGTACAGGGAGGTCCCGTTATACGAGCATTCGGTATACGAGAATCCGATGATACGAGATGTGTAAATTAGGGTCTATTTTCAATATACGAGAGCAAAAATCCAATGATACAACATTCAAACTGGGGTGAGTAAAATTATCAAGTTCAAAATGTGCGCCCTACCACTCCTGGGCTGGACAAAGGGGGATTTGATTGACCCCAGTGAGGTCACCCCTAGCAAGCCGTGACCTGAAGGGTAATTAAGCATATGGCGCGGCCAGACATTTAGGGGTAATTAGCAGGTGTGCGACCCCAACCTTGGGACCGCAGTCAGGTCACCCCTAGCAAGCTGTGACCTGAAGGGTAATTAAGCATATGGCGCGGCCTGACCTTTAGGAGTAATTAGCAGGTGTGCGGCCTCAACCTTGGGACCGTTACACTACCTTCTCTTGTATCACGCGGCGTCCCCTACATTACAACGTCTTTTTTGCTTGTTATGCATATTTTATGTTTAATTAATGTGCAGTTATGTTATTTTGTGTGCTATTTTCTCTTTCAGAATGCTTTTTCTACAGAATAGGTAGTACAGTGTGGGTAATATAGACGCTGTGTGTTTGTTGTGTTTGCTATAGTTTATTTTAGCTTGAAAAACATGTTTTTTTTTTTTTTTTTTTTTTTTTTTTTTTTTTTTTTTATGGGGTCCTGGAACCAAACCTATATTTTACCATTAGTTATGTGTTTCGTTATACGAGATTTCGCTTTACGAGTATGCCAGGTGGAACCTAACTGCTCGTATCTTCGGGACCTCCCTGTATATTTATTTTTGTGTTTACGTGCTTCTGTATTACTGCGGGGGGAAACTGCCTTTTGTGACGTCACCGAGCCATGGTGCATCGTCTGCTAGTCGTCAGGAGCATTTTGGAAGCTCGGGGAATTTGCAGATTTTGATTGCGGATTATTTAAACGGCTGACTGGGTGCAAAAAGTGACAACATATTGTTGATATATTCAATAACGGCAATATTTTGACTGCATTAAATCAGGAATGATGAAGTGGTCTGGACGATTACTTTAAGCAAATCATGAAAGTTGGTGAAAGAGTCTAGGAGAGTATGATAAGGGAGAGTAGACGTAGATGTAATGCAGTTTGGGTAAAGATTTGTTTTAGTAACCCTCTCCTTTTTTGCACAAAACAATATTTTTCTAATTGATTTTATTTGTTTTGAAATAAACAGAAGTTTGTTTGGTAGTTTTGTTTGTTTGTTTGTTTGAAGTTTGTTCTTACAAACTGTCTCCCATGTGTCTTGGGGTGCTGACCGCAAAACCCTCCTCCATCTACATACTGTCTTGGTCCTCTCCACTCGACTATGGATGTCATATTTATTCCTCTGCCTCTGCCTCCCTCCTTAGCCTCCTGGACCCTGTCCACCATCTAGGCCAGGGGTTCCCAAAGTGGTCGATATTGAACCCCAGGGGTCGATGGGACCATTCAAGGGGTCGATGAATCGCCAGGGGGTCGAAAGGGGGTCAAATAATGGCTAGGGGGTCGACGAATGGCTAGGTGAGGAAAGTTTCAGCACGCAACAGCCGCCAACAACCGTTATGCGAGTGGTACCAAAGCCGCCTCTGTGTCACCCTTACATAGAGACGGCTTTGACTTGGCTTGGTGCTAGTCTGTGACGTCACGTCAGATCTGTAACCCGACCCACGCACCCTCCCCCCCCCCCCCCCCCCTCTATCTCCCCTCCTCTGTCCCAAGATCGTACCGTACGTGAAATATTCCTGTCCGCTTCTGAGCGAGCGAGCGAGCGTATTCCCCCCTCTCGTTGATGAGTGGACAGCCAGTAGTCCAGTTCATTCTCAGCACGCTACTACTACTACTACCTATAAGTACTACTATAATTCCCCATTTTCATTTAATCAAAACGTGTATGTATTACGTTTTTTTTTCAATAACATATACTATTTTCATTTAAATGTGTGGGGGTCATTGTAAAATTTTAAACTTTATTAGGGGGTCGATGAGCTGAAGAGTTTGGGAACCCCTGATCTAGGCCTCCGTCTGGCTCTAGGTGCCTTTCGCTCCTCCCCAGTTAAGAGCCTCTATGCTGAGCCTGGCCTCCCGTCCCTCTCTTGCCGTCGTGCCCTCCTATCTCTTCCGTGCTATGCTCGCCTTCATCAATTTCCTACTTCTAAGATTGCTGTCCCCCAACCTCTCCTCACAGTGTTCTCCTCCCCTCACTTGTCACCGCCCTTCCCTGTTCACATGTGCACCCTTCTTTCACACTCTTTCCTACTCTTAATCTCCTCCCATTCTATGTTCATTCCTTTCCTCCATGGCTTATACCTTACCCCCATATCTGCTCTAAAGTCTCCACTGCTTCTCCCAAGTCTGCCACTCCTCCTATCTTCTTACGCTCTCACTTTCTTGAACACATTTCCACTCATTCCTCTAGCCCCCACGTCTACACTGACGTTTCTAAATCCCACTCTGGATCTAGCTTTGCTGTCCTCTTCCCTTCTCTTCACTACCAGTTCAAACTACCTAGAGAATCCAGTGTTCTTGCGACGGAACTATACGCCATCCTCTTCGCCTTAAAACGTCTAGTTTTCGTCCCTTCCTTTTGCTTCACTATCTCGGGAGATCCAAGACTGGTTATTACGCCTATCCGTACACCAAAAATCAATATGCTTCTTCTGGGTGCCAAGTCACGTGGGTATCTCGGGCAACGAACGCGTTGATTCTTTAGCGTGTTCGGCCACTGTGACCCAGTTCCCTCATTTCTCAAACTTACCAGCCTCCGACTACTATCCTTCCTTTAAATCTTTCCTTTTCGACCGTTGGCAGTCTTCCTGGACTAACTTTTCCAACAATAAGCTTCGCATGATCAAACCCTCCATATCTCTGTGGTCAGATCCTTACCACAAGAATAGGCATTGGGAGACTGCCCTCGCATGCTTACGCATCGGCCATACTAACCTTACACACTTCTATCTCATGTCGCGTTCTCCCCCGACCCTCTGCCCGCCCTGTTGAACTCCTTTTACTGTGCAACATCTACTGTCCTGCCCCTATCTTGCTACTGCCCTTCCAGTTCTTTCTCTCATCTGTCCTCCCTCTCCCGAACTCTTTGTCTTGCGGACGTCCTCACGGAATACCCCTACTTCCCCTTTTTTTATGCATTACAGTAAACCCTCAAAATAAGCGAGGGATACGTTCCAACCCCCCTCGCTAATTCATGAATTTCATCAATTCTTGACGCCTTCCTAAAATTACGTTTCTATAGCCTATGAACCTTATTTACAGGCTTAGACAATGAATACAGTATGTATTTATAGTAATACTGTACACTAAAGAAGTTACTGTACCTGTATGATGATTGTGAAGATGAACTGAAGCCGTGAAGTACATGATGACGAGGAATGGTGAAGTGTACTGCATGGCAAAGCGAGCTTAGATAAGCTCAGGTTCATTGGACAGCTCATCTGGGTCGTCCTCTGGTAGTGACTCATCTGGGTCGTCCTCTGGTAGTGACTCATCTGGGTCGTCCTCTGGTAGTGACTCATCTGGGTCGTCCTCTGGTAGTGGCTCGGATGGGTCTGTCTCAGTCACTGACTCATCTGGGTCTGCCTCAGCTACTGGCACGGGAGGGACTGCTGCAGGCTGGGCAGACCGCTTTCTTGTGAAAAAACATGGTTATCGGTAGCTGATTTTTCCCTTCATTTTTCATTAAACAAGGCTTTGTAAGGAGCTAGGACTCCTTCTAAACCATGCTGGAATTTGAGGGCTCGTTGCATGTTTGTATCCCACGCGTAAACATTGTCATTCACTTCCTTAATTGTAAGCATCAGGCTTGCCAAACGTTCAAGTGAAAGTTCTTCATCCTCTTCTTCAACGGCAGCACTTTCACCTTCTTCTGGATCCCCCTCTTCTTCACTAGTAGACTTTGTGATTTCATCAATTTCCTGCTCAGTTAGGACATCTTTAGTTGACTCGACTAACTCAACTTCATCTGCAGTGAGATCTTCAAAACCTTCCCCACCAACAATGTGTGCCAGTTTCAGTATTTTATCAACAGCATCTCTTTTATTATCTGATGCTGAGAAACCCTTGTGATCATTCACACACTCTGGCCATAAATTTTTCCAGCAAGTATTAACAGTTTCCTTTTTCAATTCATCGATTGCTGACTGCAAGATACTGATACTGTCTGCAATGTTAAAATTGCGCCAGTAGGTAGAAAGACTAAACTCAGTGTCATGCTCCATGGCTTCAACAATTTTCTGCATGCTCCACCGAGTGTACAAGGCTTTAAATGCACGAATTACCGTAAATGGCAGCGTACAACGACCAGGCGTACAAGTCGACCTCAAGACTATTAGCTCAAGACTACGGGTTAGGCCTATACTTGCCGTATAAGTCGGCACAAAAAATATGGTAGGCTACTGGTAGGCCAAAGCTTGAATGTGGATAGACTGCGGTACGGTATACGGTAACCTCTCGCAAAAACACAACACCACACCACTTATATGAAGATATGAATCTTTACTATAGGTCCGCCTTTTGTTTTCACTTGAAAATTACCATAGTCCCCTGATAGTACTGCTACATACTGTATATTATAGTACAACACGGTAGTATGACTGGACTGCACTTACCGGTGCCCTTCGCCATTTGCATATGTGAGTAAAAAAACGGCCCGTGGCGCTACTAACCCCCCACGGCTATGAAACTATGGGTCCGTTACACTGCCAACACTCGGCTTAATGACCCTTATGCACTGAACAGGCTAACAAGGCTTACTAAACCACCGGAGGTTCACCGGAGTGGTGCATATTGTAGTTGTCTGACTTGCCGCTTGGGTTAGGTGGCGTTCCCGTCAGTGTTTACAATCTGTGTATCAGCTATATTCAATGCCCACACTTTATCCACATGCCGTGTAAGTTGACCCCTAGTTTTGGAAAGATTTTTTCAGGCTCAAAGAGTTGACTTGCAACGTGCTGCCATTTACGGTACACCTTGATCCATAGGTTGGATAAGGGAAGTGGTATTTGGAGGCAGGTACAGTCAAAGACTACTCTATACTGGACTTGCTACTCATTTTGGGCTATTTCCAGTGGAGGCCAGTTTTGTGATTCCTGACATTTTCGAACATCACTCCCATTTCCCTTCCTATGGCTTATCAGTATAAATTATATATGTACCGTTATCTTCGTAAATGTTTCTTCTATAATATTATCAAATAAAAAACTGTAAAATACACTAAAGAAATGCCATTATGAGAGAGTGAAGAAATATGCATGAACTTATTTTATATTTTTATATTATTATAACGGGAAAATTACCCGATTGATGATGTTATTTATTTAGTTAACGCTAATTTATGTATGGTTCTAATTCATTTATCAGAAAATAGAAAGCTAATAAAATTCCGCTTCTATTGATATGTTTTATGTAAAAAATCTTCACGCAAAATATTAAATGGCGAAGAGTTTTAGTGAATATTAAGTTCATGCATATTTCTTCAGTCTCATAATGGCATTTCTTTAGTGTATTTTACAGTTTTTTATTTAATAATATTATAGAACAATCATTCACGAAGATAACAGTGTATCATTTACACTGATAAACCATAGTCAACTGTATTCATGGAACACATCTTTACTTGCCGATCCGATTGATGATGTTATTTTTTCAGTTAACGCTAATTTATGCATGGTGGTAATTCATTTATCAGAAAACGAAATATATCAATGGAAAGCTAATGAAAATCCGCTTCTATTGATATGTTTCATCTAAAATGTTTTCTCGCAAAATATTAAATGGCGAAGAGTTTAAGTGAATTTCATATTTCTTTATATCTCTTATAATGGCATTTCTTTAGTGTATTTTACTGTTTTTTATTTGATAATATTATATAACAAACATTTACAAAGATAACAGTAGTATATCATTTATACTGATAAACCACAGGAAGGGAAATGGGGGTGATGTTCGAAAATGTCAGGAATCGCAAAACTGACCTCCACTGGTCATGGGCGGGTTGGCGCGGGGCACGAGCAGCAAGTCCAGTATAGAGTAGTCTTTGGTACAGTATTTCAATTCCTTCAGTTTCTAAATGCTGTGCATCTGGGTGACCAGATGATCATCTAACAAAAGCAGAACTTTAAATTCTAGTCCCTGATCACTCAGGTATCGCTTTACCGCAGGGATAAAACATATGTGAAACCAATCACTGAACAGAAGTTTTGTCATCCACACCTTGCTATTAAACATCCAGTAAACAGGGAGAGATGATTTTGTTCTGTTTTTCAAAGCTCGAGGATTTGTCGCCCGGTAGATAAGCGCAGGCTTGATCATATGGCCTGCGGCGTTGCCACACATCACTAGAGTAAAGCGATCTTTTGCAGCTTTAAACCCTGATGCAGTTTTCTCTTGCATACTTATGTAGGTCCGGTTTGTCATTTTCTTCCAAAATATAGCAGTTTCATCTGCATTAAAACCTGTTCAGGTTTATAGCCCTTCTCTTCAATCACTTTTTTTAACATAGCTGGATAGGCGGCAGCAGCCTCATGATCAGCTGCCGCTGATTCACCATATAGTTTCACATTTTTCAGTGAAAACCTCTTTCTGAATCGGTCTAACAAACCCATACTTGCAGTGAAGGGTTTTAGATCAGGGTTTGTTGAAGAGCCTGGATTTTCTAAGTGGTCAGCAGAGTAACGGGAGTGCAGACTGAGGGCTGTTTCACTAATCAGATTTTGAAGCGAGTCCCACATTTTTCCCTCTACACTCTACAGTCATCTATCCACACACAGAGTGCCGATTCATACGAGTCATCACTTTATTCCTCAAATTTGCTGCATTTTTAGCACTTGCACCAACACTCGTGGTAACAGCATGCCTTATCTGGGCCTCTTGTTTCTTCAGGTACCGCACAGCACTTTCATTAATTTCAAATTTTCTGGCAACGGCTGAGTTTGTTTCTCCACCTTTAACCATGTCAAGTGTTTTAACTTTGTCCTCTAGAGTCAAGGTATGCTTTATATGCTTTGGTTTAGGCTTACCAGCTGCTGGAGATTAAAGTCGTTTTGGAGACATGCTGTACTGTAATTATCACTTCACTGTGTTCCCGTGCTGAGAGAGCGAGCGTGACTGAGACGAGACAGAGAAAGACTGCCAACTTTATGTGATTGCTGCGCCCTCTACCATTGCCATGGTCTACTATACAACTGCGCACCATGTTTAAACTATGTTTCGTTCCATTTTTTTTTTTTTTTTTTTCAATTTTAAGATTTAAAAAAAAATTGGGATAAACTCGCTAATTAGTGAAGTCGGCAATTATAAGGTCGCTAATTTTGAGGGTTTAATGTACAATCAATCAATCTTGGTAGATACTGTTTTGTTTTGTTTTTTCATATTCCCTTTGCCCCACTTATACCCCTTTGCCCCACTTATACCCCTTTGCTCCGTGTCGTCTCCGTAGTGTAGTGGCTAGCACACCTAGCTACGAATCTGCTGGCCCTTTTTCTAATCCCGGCCAGGGCAGTCGGCGGCCAGCCCACCAAACAGTTGTTCCTCCTTCCTTTCGGGGTGGGTCGATAAATGGGTACCTGGGGAAACCTGGGGAAGGTGACTGTGGTAACCCGGATGTCACACCAGCCCTGTGTCCCGGGGTAGCGTGTTGTCAGTAACTTGTCACCCACCACAGGCTCAAAGGTCTAATGCGACGGAGATGAGCACCGAGGCCATGTGCAGCATAGTGTATGCCCCCATCTTTTCTTTACCACGTATGAAAAGCTAGTGATTTCCAATGGCCTGCAGGCTCGTAGTTGGACCACACTGTTATAAATGCATGGAGTTTTGTGGAGCATTCTATTTTTGTTTTTCTTGTATACTGTATTACATAGTGCATATATTTTTACTTATACAGTAAACCCTCACCATAAGGAACCAATTGGGGGGAAGGGGGTGACGTTATATCCGAGGGATCCGAACTTTTCGCATATACACACAACCCTCGTTTTCCCGGTTATCGGATTTGCCGGTCAAAATCTGAGGTCTGGGGATATGTCAGAGTCCCGGACAAATGTCTAGTCCAGTCCGGAAATCAACAAAGTTGTCCGGCGGTCCGAGCGTCTCCTGTCACCCCTGGTCAGTGTCCGCGCATCCCGCCAGGTGGCAGCATCCTCAGCGGTCGTATTGTTTACATTTGGGCACACGACACTCACAGTTCACCTGCACCGCCTCCGTCGGTCCCCTGACCCCCACTGCCCCTGGTGCAGGAACGTCTCTGAGGCTATTGAACACTTTCTGCTGCAGTGTCCGCGCTTTCATGCCCACTGTAGTGCTACACTCTCAACTCCTCACCCTGAACGTCACCACCTTTGACCTACCCACCCTGCTAGCGGGGGCTGGTGTCCCCACCTCACGGCAACACGCTGTCCTCCGCCTCACGTGTGCCTTCCTGAGGAAGACAGGTCAACTACCGCGCCTGTGATAGCATCATAGGACATCACCAGGGCTCATAGTGTTCCCCATGGGGTCCTCGCAGCCCTAAAAACAACAAAATGACGTAAAAGTTCGCGGCGGGGTAGTTGATATTGGCGGTTGCCGGACAGTAAATACTAGAGTAGGATAAACATCCGAGGGTGGGTAATGGCCTCGGACTGTTGCGATTCCCGGACGTTTGCGGTTCCCGGACCAGTGCTCCCCCCTAATAGTCCGGGAAAACGAGGGTTGTGTGTAACAAACTTTGTTCGTTATATGAGGTGAAAGTTCGTATACTTACGTACATGCAACCATCACAAATACTACACGCATACAGGGAAATTAAAACAGTACGTAGTGAGGCACGGGAGGACATGAGAGGAGGTGTTTACACTTGGGCAGACAAAGCCAGACAGATCGGCGGGAAGCCGCGCACCGCCCAGTCGGCTTTGTTTTCACTGCCACCGTCCGACCTGCGTTTACGTGTTTGGCCAGCCCACCACCGAACAAAACCCCGCATTTACTACATTTATTCGGTAAATCCCTGCATATATCGGACTGGCAGAAGAAGTTCGTTAAAGCCGAAATTTGTTATATAGAGGTCTGTAAAAGCGAGGGTTTGCTGTATATTTATATTTTATTTTTATTAAAAAAATTGCCGAATATATGTCAGACATGATAAACAACTAGACAGGGACTAGGCGTGTGACTTTACTGTTATTTGTCTAGTACAGTAGCCTCTAATGGAGTGTATTTGAAATACTTAACATAAGCTCAGAAAAGGTAATTTTTGGGCAAATGGGGGGTGCTCAAGCCCCTGTAGCCCCCTACCCGTGCACGTGCCTGGTGAGAAGAGTGATGATGTCCAAGACTCACCTGAACAAGATGTGCAACACTAGATTCATTGAGCGTCATACATCTACTGTTTGCTTCCAAAGTCTGGTGCCATTCCTGATGAAAAACTTGGATGATATGGCGACATGGCAATCTCCTGAAGCAAGGAAGACAGCAATACATTGATCAGCTCAATCTCTCAGTCTGAGACTATTATAGGGCTCATCGTGCTGGAAAACATTTCCAGCATAATGCTGCCAACAACGCACTTGTTCCAAATGACAGGCTTGGATTTGGTCGAGAGGATCAGCAGCGTCGACAACAAGCTGGCATCGCTGAATGCACTGCGCCACAAGTGGTCGTAGCAACCCGCCTTAGACCGGCCTCACACAGCAGTTGTTGTATTTACCTAGTTGTATTTAACTAGTAGTTGTGATATGCAGGAAATGAGTTACACTTGTGGAGATCTCTCTCATTTGGTCAAGTTTATCCTTTAACTCTGAGTTACACTGCATTTACCAGATCGTTGTCCAGGTCATGCCATGGATCAATACTCTGGTTTGGAAAACTGTACTTCCTAATATCCTTCAGGCATCTTGTCTTTTTCAGCTTTTTTTGTGTCCTCTTGTGCTTCCCGTGTCCCTCACAAACATGTCCTTTTTGTCAAATCTCTCCAAGACTTGTTAGATCACTGGTGCACACCAAGCATGGTTACCATCCTGGAGTTGTTGGCCACCTTCCCAGTGTCCACTACTGAGGCAGAGCATCTCTGTTC
The DNA here is from genome assembly GCA_016584305.1 of Chionoecetes opilio. Lineage (NCBI taxonomy): Eukaryota > Metazoa > Arthropoda > Malacostraca > Decapoda > Majidae > Chionoecetes > Chionoecetes opilio. Next base: position 156,347 of record JACEEZ010008038.1, read on the forward strand.
CAAGATAGAGCACTCTGACCACCGTTTCTTCTGTGGTGGAAGAACAACGCTACTCCTGCAGGTCCATCGCCAAGATAGTCCATCAGTTGAAGCAGTGATCAATTGTTGCACTGTGACTTACACTCGACGCTTGGAATTTATTATTCAAACCAGTAAACAGTGCTTTGCTGAGTGCCAGACAAGCAAGCGAGTGCCGCTGCTACAGACTTGAGATGTTTCAAATTTGGACATGAAGGCAGTTACTGGAGAAGTTTGTCAGGTGCTGTTGCATATACAGGGAGGTCCCAAAGATACGAGCAGTTAGGTTCCACCTGGCATACTCGTAAAGCGAAATCTCGTACAGGGAGGTCCCGTTATACGAGCATTCGGTATACGAGAATCCGATGATACGAGATGTGTAAATTAGGGTCTATTTTCAATATACGAGATTGAAAATCCAATGATACAACATTCAAACTGGGGTGAGTAAAATTATCAAGTTCAAAATGCGTGCCCTACCACTCCCAGGCTGGACAAAGGGGGATTTGGTTGACCCCAGTGAGGTGACCCCTAGCAAGCCGTGACCTGAAGGGTAATTAAGCATATGGCACGGCCTGACATTTAGAGGGTAATTAGCAGGTGTGCGGCCCCAACCTTGGGACCGCAGTCAGGTCACCCCTAGCAAGCTGTGACCTGAAGGATAATTAAGCATATGTCGCGGCCTGACCTTTAGGGGTAATTAGCAGGTGTGCGGCCCCAACCTTGGGACCACTACAATACCTTCTCTTGTATCACGCGGCGTCCCCTACATTACAAAGTCTTTTTTGCTTGTTATGTATGTTTTATGTTTAATTAATGTGCAGTTATGTTATTTTGTGTGCAATTTTCTCTTTCAGAATGCTTTTTCTACAGAATAGGTAGTACAGTGTGGGTAATATAGACGCTGTGTGTTTTTTGTGTTTGCTATAGTTTATTTTAGCTTGAAAAACGTCTTTTTTTTTTTTTTTTTTTTTTTTTTTTTTTAATTGATGGGGTCCTGGAACCAAACCTATATTTTACCATTAGTTATGTGTTTCGTTATACGAGATTTCGCTTTACGAGTATGCCAGGTGGAACCTAACTGCTCGTCATCTTCGGGACCTCCCTGTATAACGAAACACATACTAATGGTAAAATATAGGTTTGGTTCCAGGACCATCAATTAAATAAAATAAAAGAAAAAAAAAGACATGTTTTTCAAGCAAAAATAAACTATAGCAAACACAACAAACTCAAACTCTCAAATATAGGGCTCTATATACCGCACCACCACACCACCACACAAAACACAGTGAATTAAGAGTGTGACAGCACAGTAGGACAGAGCACAAATATGTCACAATAAGCACATTAAGTAAACCAGCAAATCACTAAAATCGACTCACAAGGCACAATACATACAAGCAACAAAGACGTTGTATGTACTCTTGGGGACACCGCGTGATACACTAGACTCGAGAGGGTACGGTAGGTAAGGGACAAGGGAGGGGTGCGCAGACCTCTTCCACTGCCCACAAACTCATCTCTGCACATCTGAATCATTGTACATTGTCCAGGGTTGTGAATTTTTGTAGGCCACATTGTCGTACCGAGCCACTAGAATTATCATATTTTTGTCCAAGCGAGCGAAGCGAGCTTGGACACCTATTTCAGCTGAAATCATGTGTCTTGTAAAATAGGCTTGTAGGCTTGTGTAGGCTTGTAAAATGTTTCCACGAATGTGTGGGCAAGAAAGATACAGGCAGAAAGGAAGAAATTTGGCACAGAAAGTTATATTTCGTCTCTTAACTCATTGTCCAAGCGAGCGAAGCGAGCTTTTAGCATTTATGCTAAAATTTGTAATATATTGTGCCTGGCGACATTAGTGCAGTGGCGAAAGTAGTGCATTAGTGCAGTGGAAATAAAATGTGTTCGTAGCCTTCACAACAACAGTGTCTTTTAGCGTCGCCGAGAGGCAGGCCGCTTGTGTTAGGCCTCATATAACCACTATAACTCTTGTTTCTAATGCTGTTATAGGTGTTATTTAGGGTTAGCGTGGTGTTATATACGTGGTAGGGTGTGTGTGAGGTGTTACATATGCCATTTCAGCCGTGGGTACAGAGAGGAGGAAGAATAACAATTATGAAATACCACCACTACCACCACCACCACCACCATCAGATTGATTATCGTACAACCTTAGGTAAAATCATATAGTCAGTAAATGACTTTATAATTTTAGTAAATAACTTTTAATTTACTTTAGTAAATAACTTGGTAATTTTACTCACCCCTGTTTGAATGTCGTAGCATTGGATTTTCGATCTCGTATATTGAAAATAGACCCTAATTTACACATCTCGTATCATCGGATTCTCGTATATCGAATGCTCATATAACGGGACCTCCCTGTATCTCACGTGCAACGAATTATTAAATTTCTTCACTGCACAATTATTTGTGCATTGTGGTTTGCTGTTTAGCTAACTGCTTCCTATCTCCGAATTATTTTTTAAATTTGACTTTGATTGACCGTAATGCCTAACCTTCGGGGTGTTGTTGTCGCAGAAATCTCATGATTTAGGGAATTTCCTATGCTTATATCAGTAGATCCATAGTCAACAACAAAATTTATTGAATGAGCCTGTCAAAAAAAAGCATGTAAAAGGAATCTTAACTACAATATCTATGAGAGAAGTTATTAGCCTATCAAAAGTATCCGGTTTGATTGGAACGTACAGTTGTAGCCTCTTCCATGTAGACCCAAAACCTGGAACCAGCTCAACTAGTTCCGGCCTAAAACCCAGGGCTAGTTTGGGTTCCTTGCTGTGTAAATGGAACTCTTAAATCCGTACTTGATTCACAAATAAATCAAGATGGCTGGGAACAGTGTAGCACAGAGATTCCCTGCTTTAAGCGTGACTTTACTGGCCTTTGACAAGGGATGGGATAAGTGGCAAGGATTTTGGTCGACAACAGCAAAATACTTTGCTGTGTGGCAGATTTGATGAGGAGAAGCATGCATGTTAAGTGCAATAGAGTCTGGCTGTAGGGATACATCAAGGTTTCTACAGAAGCTGTCAGATATGGACTAATAACAGACATGTAAGGGTTGATAGAAGGATAAGCCGCTCGTTGTGTTATCAGGAGGCCATTAGAACAGGTATCATTCATGACCAGAGGTGTGTTTCTCTTGTCCCTGAATCATAAGAACATAAGAAAATAAGAAAATAAGGAAGCTACAAGAGGCCGTGAGACCTACACGAGGTAGTCCCTGTTACTTAACACTACCTACATCCACCTTTCATCCCCATCCATGAATATATCTAGCCTCCTTTTAAAGCTCTCTAATGACTCCACACTAACTACCTGTCTACTGAGTCCATTCCAATCATTTACCACCCTATTTGTGAACCAGTTTTTCCCTATTTCTTTTTTAAATCTACGCTTTTCCAGCTTGAATCCGTTACTTCTTGTTCTACCCTGGTTACTAGCCATAAGAACTTTTCTTACCTCTCCTTTATTATATCCCTTTATCCACTTAAAAACTTTTATCAGATTGCCCCTTACTCTGCGTCTCTCAAGTGAGTGTAAATTCAATAGCTTCAATCTCTTCTCATAACTAAAGTTACGCATCCCTTGAATAATTTTGGTCAT